>JAAAKQ030051377.1:1499-35203 GCA_010016005.3 Zanna intricata | reverse complement strand
GTTCTTGGTGTAGAGAACTTGTATAGTGTAAAGTGTTCTGCAGCTCAATGTGTAGTGGGAAGAAAAGTTGCAGAGGCTAGGGCCGTGGGGACGCCAACCTCCAAAATCTTAAAGAATAAGACTCCCCGTCGGGAATAACAGTTACTGAGCGTTTTCAAGTAAACAAAGATAATCAAACGATCGAGTGTGACACGTCCACATACTTCAAGCTCTGATTCATTACTTCTAAAGGTGCTAACGTTTTTCCAGAAAATATTTTACAAATTTTTTACACTACTGTCATTATCATAATTTTTCAACAAGTTATATGTGCTTATAAATATAAATTTTAAAAACATTTAACATGGAGAATTTCTGGTATTTTTGGGGAATTTTAACTAAACAAAACAACCACACCCATAAGTTTTTGTTGATTCTATTTTTTGATTGCAAAAAATGTAAAATTTTACAGTACAATATGGCAACAATGCACCGAGAGAAAAAAGTAAATGAAGCTAATGCAAAAGAGGTTTGTTGAGAGGTATGTTCCATATCTGCAGAGCCTAGACTTCTGTTTTTTACTGTTGGATTTCTTATGAAATGTAGGTTTATTTAAATGTAGGTTATGTAGGTGTATTTAACTTTGAGTGTTATTTGTAATTATTGAATGGACTGCATTTTTATCCTTCTGGATCATAAATATTATTGAAACTAATTAAAAGTGGTGTCCATGGGGTAAGAGTTCTTGCTTAAATCATTCTCCTAGTATAGCTCCCTTTCAGTTCATTCATTGAAAGCAACTTTGGTGGCTTTTGACCCTGCCACATTAGCATTGAATATGATGAAGTCCATTGTTTATGAAAAGTATGGTAAAAGATATATACCAGTCACCAATGACAGATAGATGTCTATTGGTTGGTTGATTAGAAATAGCAGGAAGCTAGTTGATTGTGGTACTTTACAAGTATAGTTGTAAGGAAACAAACAAAAGATGGATGGATCTTCATCTAGAATACATAGATTTAGAGAATTTAGCAACTGAAATATGTAATACAATTAACACTACTTAAAATGGCATGGAAATGTAATTATTATTAGGTTGAATAAATCACTTAGTTCATTAGTTAGTTATGTTACCTTGTCAAACAGTCTTAAGTTTTTCTTTTGCTTTTCTGGTTTTTGGCCATTCTAAGCCATTTTTTTGTATAAGAAAAGAATAAACTTCTATGTGAGCTGTGCTTACTTGCTAGCATAGCACACATTGAAGTGAGTACTTATTTATCTTTCATAATGCATCCTGTTGTCACATATAGAATTCCTATATGCATTCCTTGGCTTTGCTGTTTCTTATTATTTATTTCATCTTGTCCATATTTTTTTCAAGATCTTTCCATTGTACTCTACTCAGATCCTACATCAAATCAAGAACCAATTGCTGCTGTCATAAGGTATGAGATCCAAGTGTTGATCCATTTTTCTCCTGTAAAATTTTCCAGAAAGTATACTTGATATTTTTATATTTTTTAAAACTTATTTCTTACAACAAAAAAACAGTGAGATTATTCTGGCAATCAGTAATAAAAGTTAAATAAAGCATTTACATATCTGAATACTTAGGATTTTGCAATTTTTTTTTTGGAAGGGTAATTATATTTGATGATCTGATAAAAAATCTACCATTACTCATAATTGAAACTCGAAAGTAAAATCATAGCATTGATGAATGTTTATATTTAAGAGGAAAATTCTGAGATAAGGTTAACCATTTGTAAAATATATAGTTAAAGAAATGACAAAGCTTTTTCAAGTTTATTTTCATAATATTAATCTAGTAAAAAAAAATTGTTGGTCACCTATTCTGCCCAACTTGCTTTGCAACCTTCATAAAGAAGCAACAAAAAAATTGAAGAACAAATTTGAAATCTGAAGAACTATTCAAATAATATTTAATAATTTTTTTTTTTAACTTTTAGATGGCCTTTATATCTCTCCTTACAGCCATCCCATCCTCCCTGAAAAAAACCCTAAACCCGGGAAGCTGAATGACCTATTCTAACTTGAAGAAAGTACTTACAACAGTAAAGAGAACTATGTATGCACTCCTAATCCACTAGAGGAAGACCCCCTCCAACCCCACCCCATCCCTCCGTACCTAGACCTGATGAGATTTAATGGAGGTCATCTTTTAAACCTCGGCGTATTACATCTCTCAGACACCTCGCTCAGGAAGCTGCTGATGCGAATGCCACAAGCAACATTCCCGTTGGTGTAACTATTACTAAGAATTAGAAAGCACATCTTTAAAATCTCTACTCTTAAGTAAGACTGAAAACTATAGATGTCGAAGGAATTGAATCACCTACCTACCTGAAATGTAAAGTGAGTTCACATGCAACACAAACACGGAAAAACGTAAAACAAAAACATGAAAATAATACTAATAGCAAATCAACCAAAAGGATACAATATTAAAAGAAAATCGTAAAAACAAAAGTATGCAGGAACAAATCCAAGCAGCACCTTTTATTCCCTCCGAAATCTGTTCTCTAGCCAAATAGTGCAGAAATTATGCAATGACTGACCATTATGATTGGTCTTCCAGTTTTGACTGATCTCAAGCGTTGCTCCGACAATATCCAGTCAACAGTTACTACGATGTGCTCCAAATCGTATTTTTTTTTCTTCTACTTCACTAGGTCGATTCTGAAATCAAGTAATAATCAACCCAGGGGAAGGTCCTTGTGACTCTAACAGACCTCTCCACCTACCGGCTATACGTCCGGCGTGGTAGGTTGGTCGACAGGTTCTGGATCATTTTTGTTTTATTATGACTGTATCACAAATAAACCCCCCCTCCTTCCACTTCCCACCCTCTCCATCACGAACGGCAGCTCCATAGGGGGCTGTCACTACTTCCTCTCCACCCCTTCTTTATGTTTAAATACCCGGGAGATGAAGTTGTTTACTAGTGAACTAGTGAATTTACACTCGTTAGCTAGTATTGCAGGGATCACAGAATCAGTTTCTAGAGATCCCATAATATCGACACATTCTCTTCGCTTGCTATCTCACCTAGGACATTTGAACGCCACATGTTTCATAGATTACAGTCATCGCAATAAAGGAGAACTCATCCTCCGTGCTAAGTTTTCCCAAACACCCCGTGTCAGGTATTGGGTGAGCCAAAACTTCAGCTCATCGAACTCCTTCTCCAGACACAGACCAAACTGTTTAATTAAGCAGTGCGTTCAATGTTCTTTGCTGGGATAGTTTGCATTGTTTTGCTAGGTGGATATATCCCACCTAGTCTGCCAAGCCTCCTTCATCTCTCTTAATGGAGCATCCCTGTCCATTCCTTGCGAGATTCCAACATGCATCTGTGCCAGTTGTTGGAACGGAGGAATGCCAATAACCCCTGAGTTAACCTCCGTTGAAGCTAAAGAGTATGTTGACGCCACCCTCAGCGCAATTCTTCTCTTTACACCTTCCAATTGACGTCGATACGATCCTTAATTAACGCTCTTTCCCAAGTCAGTACCTCATACAATAATATCGCTTTAACTACATGGGCATACAATTTTCTTTTTGATCCTCGAGGCTCCTTAGTATTATCTAGTAGTCTCCCTAGATTTTTAGTAACCTGTTCTGCTTTCTTGCACGTCTCTTTCACATGACAGGCAAATGATTTTCTCTGATCCAGCCATATACCAAGAAACTTAATTTCCTACATCGGCCGAATCAGACAATCTGCAGCGGTGATCATGATAGGCACAATTAGGCACAATCCTTCGCCTTCCAGTCAGCACTTTTGTTCATTCATGAGCAAATTGAAGCTCTTTTCCCCCATCCATTGGTCTACCATCCTTATCATAACATTAGCTAGTTCAATTACTTTCTCCTCAGTCCTCGCTGATATCATAAACACCAGATTATCCTCATAGGCAATCGGGTGGACTTCCTCTGGGTAGTCTAGTCTCAAAACTCCATCAAATACAAAGTTTCTTATTAACGGGCCTAGCAATTCCTGAGGCACTCTACATGTTACTTGGAGCCGTCCAGCCCCAGAATTTTATGAAGTTTCATTCTCTTAATAGCAGATATGAGATCCTCCAGTTGAAATAAATCAATATTATCTGCCACTATTTTCTCTCTGCGTGGTTCTTCTCTAACTGGGAAGAGTTCCCTTGTATATTCCCTCACTCTTTCCTCTGTTAGTACAGGTAACCTACGACCCAATCACCCAGTTACAACCTGGAACCCTCTACCCCAAAGGGTCCTTGCCCACATTCTCGCACATGTCATTCTAAGAATTTCTTCTAGCCCTTTTTAATGGGATAACAACACTTCGCCCTCACTTGCACAATACCATTAAGCTTCATCCCTTTCATCAGAGTTCCCTCTCCTACTTACTCGCTGGTAGCACCTTCTAAAGCTTCATGTTCTTTCCTGAAGCAGGTCTAACTCAGCAGTCTACCAATAAACGTGTTGTGACGGTGGCTTTTTGATCATGACTCGCGACTTCTTACATTCATTGACTACGATTTCTGCGAATTCCTCAGGAGTTATTACTCCCCGGAGCCTGTCTCCACTTGTTCTAGCGAAAAGGATACATCCTAGTCTAGAGACAATATTTCTAATCATAGTATCATTTTTCAACTGAAAGTCCACATCAAAATTGATAAATGTATGGTCAGAGAGGCCCTCATTATCTAAGGTCTTCCATCCTCTGATACAGCCAATGTGTTCTTCTGGAGCAATCATAAGGTCAATGGACGACTGAAAGTCCTGCCTGATAAATGTGGGATCCTCTCGATTAGCACAAACCTACCCAGACGCATTTACTCTATCATTGAGATAAATACCCTGAACTGATGTCATTTCACCAGCAAAATCAGGAGACTTTGCATTAAAGTCTCCTGCTACTGGTATTTTCCTTCTTCTGTTTTCGTTTGTTTCTTCGAATAGGCAGTCTAGGAAATCAGCAAAATCTTCCACCCAGTGTTGGGGAGAGGTAGCAACTTATATAATCCACTCTTCCAGGTCGACTCAGACATACCCCCTCCTAGCACCACTCTTACCTACCGGCATGTCAACAGTCCGAAAAACGATCGCTGCACCACTCCCCGATCCACCAACCATGGCTATCGCCACATTAGGTTCGGACATCAAGATATTCATTCTTTATGTTCTCCCTCCTCGCCAGCTTTCAGGAGAGATCTAACGCCTGCCTACTTCTATTAGCATTATATTGTAGGATCTTTATTTTGCTATCGTACACACAGTAGATCTGTGGTCCTCCTTATCACACAACATACATACTGTCGGCTCTTGGCAATACATTCTAGTATGCCCTCTTTTCCCGCAGCTGAAACATAAATCAGATCTATCTGGTCCCTTACAAACCAATATCAATAAAAAATATCATCAGACTTATCTGATCTTTGTCCTAAACAGTATCTATCCGAGACATTCCTTTGTTCAGTTAACTTCTCCACTGCTCTCATTGTAGTAATAATCGTGGTAATTTTCCTTTCTCCGCCAGCCAACCGAATTGATGAGACTTTAAACTCACCTTGCTTCCCAATAACCTGGGATACAGTATGCTGGATTTCCTGTCTGTTGTTTCGGTCTCTATATCTTTGATGTGAACAGTACCTCTTCTATGACCTCTCCTCGTTTTAACATCTACTTGTAGATCAGCTTCCTTGTTTCTTATTACATTCTTCAGTTTCTCGGCTTTATGTGCATCTTTTATCCTTATTTTTCTTTTCGTCCTTTTCGTAATGAGAGGACTTCTCCTGCCTCTTCCCTAGTCACCGTCTGCTTCATCGTTTTTAGTAGCTCTGCATAAGACCTTTCAGCAGTCTTGACGACAATTGTTCTGCTTGTCCTGTACTGCTGGTGTAGTACGTATAAACCCTGGTTTCTTGTTCTCCTGCTTGTTTCTTTCCATAGGCATCACTTATGCTTTAATGGACTTCTCGTTTCCTTTATAAATAAATAACTCAGTAATTTTTTATGGAAACAATCAGTCTATCTCCTGGAAGTAAGAGTTATCAATTTCGATTTTTCTCCAATATTTTAAATGCAGCTAAGATTTTCTTCAATGATATCTCCTCACCCTCTGTACTAGAGAAGTGAATGGTATAAGTTCTCCTGGTGATATCAGGAGTATCATTTTCCATCACAACAATGTTTTTAGTGACCTCACCTGAACTAATGACGTTTCTCGTTACAGTTTCTATCGCCGTATCTACTTTATTATGTTTAATAGCTAGATCAGAGAATTGACCTAAGTCGCCTTCTATAGTCGTTAGGTTATCAATTATTTGTATATATCTGGTTAGGTCCGCCGGCCATCTCCTCGCAACGATACTAAGCAGTTCTTCATCAGATAGTTGCCGGGCTAGCAGGTCTTTAATCTCGCCATCTTTGCCTCTTCTCAGTCTGTGTCACCTGAGTGATCATAATAATCGATGGCGAAGTTTCAGTCAACTCTTTAAGCCGTTTATAAAGCTTAATAACTTCCTTCTCGTGTTGTATGATAGTGCAACACGAAGAAGGAAGTGCTCTGTTCCACAACCTCTACAGTTGGTAACGATCTCCTTCTCTCCCCACTCATCGTTTAGTCTAATCGCACCTCGGCCGCAGCAATATCCACAGATAACGCATCTTCGTGAAACCGAACGACCTCACACCGTAATGCAGATGGTATGAGTTCTCTCCAGTTTCGCTATCACCAGGCCGAAGAATGTCTAGTAGTCTATATAAAAATCTGGAGATATCAGAAGCCACACCCTGCCAGGTCGAGAAAGAGGACAGAATAACGTCCTTTCTACGCTAATGTCCTAGAACTCTATACACGATTTCCGAGGGATCCTTGTTTCCCTGGTCGTTGATAAAGGAATGCCATAAAGGAACGACATAAAGGAAATCCCTCTTCGCCGTTCGGACGTTATGAAAATAGTCCGATCCCTGTATTCGTCAATAAGAACTGGTGCTCAAGATCACCCTCACGTTAAGAAACAGATAGCTTTCTTCGTATCACATAACTTCGTATTCATCAAGGGGCCAACCTCTCTTGACCAAAACTGTGCGGGAATCAAGTACTCAGCGGCATCCATAAAAGCCGCTGTTAACCTCTCCACCAGGTTCTCTAGGCCATCCTAACCCCCAAAGGGTAGATACCCCACCTTATGGCGATTCCTGTTGCCGCACTACCTCCCTGTTCCTAGTTCTAATGGCCTTTAACGGAGGTCGTCTATTGATCCTCTAACTGATTAAACTCCACAGTCATCAGCCAGACTCTGTTGGAATGCCAGCGATTTAAATTGCCTCGGTAGACATTTACATCAGTGAATCTTAACTCAGCGTTTGCCTTCGCTGTAAGATTGGTTTGGACATCTCCCTTCTGTACTACAAGGTTACTCTCTGAACTAATTAACCGAGTTCACGGAAGAACGAACCCCGCGTTTAGTCTAATACTTTAAACAAGCTAAAAGTGGACCGTAAATATCTCGTATATCGGAAAAGAATGAGTTTAGATCAGCACTAAAACACACACAAAAATTTTAATCGCAAAAACGACAATTTAGACCTAGTTTCCTTAATCGATCACAACTGTTTAATAGCAATTACGGACTCCAGTTTGGTATACAAGGGAGTCGAGGATAGACCTCTTGCTGCCACTCAGCTCCAACGCAGAGTCCCGCGTGACATTTACTTCATTATATTCAATCCGTCCTCGGCAAGATAGTGTTACATCTCTCGGCGGCATGGACTACTATACCTCTTGGTAGCGCAGACACCATCCTGCCGATGGCGATACTGCAACTTTACTCATTTAAATATAATTTCTAAATTCAACTAACCGAGGCTCGCTGCCAATGTCCATTGGCCTCTGGCCAATCAATTGTCCAGACGAAACCCTAGCTACCCCTGGTACTACTCTACTTAGTCCCCCTCAGCTGACCTACGCAGTGCAAGGAAACGGAAGAAGCCAGCCACAATGAACCACTCTCTGCGGATCTTCCAATTGACCCTCAGATTTACAAAGTAGTAAACTCTCTCAAGTTCCCTAACAACTTTGGTAAGTTCGGTCTCGTACCGGGGACAAACATGACATGGTTCACAGTGTCATCAACCCTAGTCTCTATCTTATTTTGCGTCCACTCACTCTTTTGCAATTAAAATAACGTAGAGGGCCACCACAAGTAATTGAAAGCCCCGGATATGCTCAAAAAGACACCAAGCACATACTTGCACTTACTGGCTGAAACTATATGTATCACCCTTAGAATAGCGTCCTCTTTGCCCCTGCCAGGGCGAAAACCATATTGGTCGTCCATTAGCAAATGATTAGAAATCAACTTATTAATGCGGAGGCAGAGAACCTTCTCGAAAAACTTGATTACTACAGGCAAGAGTGTCAGAGGCCGATAAGAAGAACTTACAGCAGGGTGTTTGTTGCCACCTTTGAAGAGCAATTTCAACTCACACTTGTCAGTTAATTGTAAGGTTGGTAGTGCTGTCTTTAGAAAATCACTGGAAAAAAGAACCTGAGCCTTATTATTAACAATATCAAAGGGCAACCCTCCAAGTTTGATTGGTAAGGTTTACTGTACATTATCGGTAAACTGTTTTCCGTAGGCCGTGTCGACAAAAAACTTTCTTCCGTAAGATGTAGCTAATCGATACAAAGTTTTAGGCGATCTTATGGGTATAGTTAGTTATCACAATAAAACATTTTGCTCCTTGCTCTTGAGTCGACTCAAGAGCATGTATATGTATATGTGCATATAAACATTTTTATAATCCATACATGCGTTGGCTTGATAGTTTCAATAATGGGTTTTTTTATATATTTGTAGTGATTGTCTTGATTCTTGAAATAAAGTTAAATCGTGAAATAAAGTTCCAACTGTGTCCGAGTTTTTATTGTAAACGAACACGTTTTTATTGTAAACCACAAACTCGATCAGCCATTCGTATTTATTCTTCTAAAACATTTAACCACATAAGCTTGTTGAAAATCTTGCCTTCACTGGTAATATTAAGCATCACCATCAAAGAACAGTTACGATCCAATCGTTTCACATGAAGCCAATACCTTCGATCTTTATTTTCACAATAGTTTACTCTTCGACAAACTTAGTTGCTGCAAAACTATTTACTTTTGCTAAAGTATTTCGAGTATAGGTATTTTGAGGTTTTCATTTAAAGTGTATCGCGCTGGCGTACGGAATACCGTCCTCGTTGGTGTGTAAGTTTGCCACCACCGTTGTAACTGAACTGACCTCTTTTACAAAGATATCAAAGTCTATTCGATTTCGGCCGTTGTCTATATCGCTCTTCTTATCCACACATACAAATCCATGTTTTGTTTTCCACGCCTCTCTTCATAGGCTTTTAAACTGTTTGAATTTTATGTCGGTGTTTATATGATCATGATATATACGACGTAAATAGAGATCGTCTTGCTTGAATAAAATAAAGAGGTTGGATTTGTCTCGTACAAAGTACTTACCAGCATTAGAATAAGTTTATGTGAGATTAAAGCTATCAATGGTATTGTGACGTCTCATAGAAAAATACTTGTGAATATAATGTTGCTTTTCACGAGTTGCGATTCATATCGTCAAAAATCATTATCAAATTTGGTTCCGCCCCGTGGGAGAAACATAAATATTTTTGAATCGTAAACCATCGGGTGAAAATAAGTTGGATAGAACATTAGTTTTCCCACAATTAGATGGTCCGTAAGTAATAAATCCGATTGTGTTGGTAAAAGAGGACCGTGCTACTGTTTTCCTTTGCGCCATCACCAGTATATTCATCGAAATTTTGAAGCCTAATATTATCGATTTTGCGTTCAGGGGCAAGGTTGTTGTTTGTGACACCGGGTTGGGCTGCAAACAATGCAGTTCTCATGACAAAGCCCGGGCGAATATCATGAACAACAAGACGTATGGCGATGCCTGAACGGGGGGAAACTTTCGAGGACAGTCGTCACTAGTTCGAACGTTTGCGTCTGGTAAAGTTACATCTCCATCATTCCCGGGCGGCCACCAGTGAAGCCATGAGGATCTTTGAAGAGTATGACCTCGGGATCGTCTTAGTCCAGGAGCTGTACACAGTTGAGGATAGTGTGGTCGGCTTCCAAGGTTGATGTTATTCAATCACTTGGGGTCAGCCACTTTCTGCGATCGTATTCGGCTCGAACTCGTTGGGTGTCTTCTGGATGTCCCTCTTGTCTGATGAGCAGTTCTCCGTCGAGCGAATCACGAGGGATATGCTCGATATTGTATTGGTGTCGGGATACTGTCAGTTTAAATGGGGTATCGACGACCCCCATTTGTCGTAATTTGTAATCACGTTAGGCAAGTAGCGGCGAACGCTGTCTCTGATGCACAAGCTTAGGCGGATTGCTCGGAAGAACTATGGGCTGTCGGGCCCTCAAATATACAAGGTGTACAGAAGTGTCTTCGAGAATAAAATCTCTTAGGTGGCGCCAGTTTGGGCTCACAGACTGGATAGAAATCGAGCCCTTCCTCAAAATTTAAGGAGTGCCCACCACAGAGCCCTTATTGTGTGCAGTGTTGTGTTTAAAACATCCTATGAGGCTACTGTCGTATTGGGAAAGGCTCTCCCAATCGATTTAGTGCCGAAAGTTTGAGTGCTCAGATGGAGATTGCGAAGAGGCAGGGAGCGGAGGTATTTGGGATGCGGTTTTTGGCCGAGTCTACCGGAGCGGAACGGTGATCACAATACACCGATCGAAATTTCGAACAGTTACCCATGTCCCGCCTGCCGAGAAGTCTTCACGGCCTCATGATGGAAGCATAGCAGCGAGAATGGCACACTAAAACTAAGAGAAGGTCCTTGTATAGATTTATTCAGGACTGGTAGCGGAAGCCCAAGTACTCACCAACCATGTTTATTTGAACCAATATCTGTTCAGGTCCTGCCTGGCAACTGATGAGCTGTGCATCTGCTAAGAGGCTCAGTCAAACAAACACATGATGTTCAACTGCCCCCCTCTTGGGAGACCAAAGTTCAGGTCAGCCTGGAACTTAGAGGGAAAGGAGAAAATTGGCCACTCACAAGCGGCGAATCAATGAGGTGAGAGCCATATTGTCGGACTGTATAGGAGTTTCTTGATGTGGTTGCTATGTTCAACCGGCATAAGTAGTTTACTAAGAGGAAAATTCCTACTGCGCTGATGTAGGAAGCTACTTTTGGGAACTTGCTAGCCACCAGCCAATTAATTACAGCTCTAAGTGCTGTAATATGGTAGACAGGTACTTGCTGGCTTACAGCAACCTAGGGATGGCAGCCAATTGCTGTCTTGACGGTAATAAATTTTTATTTATTGACAGGTCATATATTACAGTATGGATAGGGCTGCGCTTACCCAATTTAGTTTAATGTTTGAGAAGTGATCGGTGGGACATGTAAGCAGATGGTAGAGTGCGCCAAGTTTATACCGTTCATGCAATTAGGTTAGCTCTAGGAGGAGTTTAGGATTTTGTTCATTAACTGTTCAAGGTACAGTAGCCCTTCGATTCACGAACATTCGGTCTTATGGTTTAGGGTGACCAATTTGGTGGTGGCGGGAGAAATGCCAGGAAACCAAACTCTTTTGTTTCTGCCACTCAGACTGATCGATATCTTTCACCTTTACAGAGTACTCGATCCTGGTCATGTCTAGCTTCCTCTCATGTATTGAATAAGTGGAAGCACAGGAGTGACTTCCTGCTTGGTCATACAGATAGGCCAAATCTGACCATAGGAAGTATTTTTGATCACTAGTATTATTAACATAGATGACTGCCCTTTTTCCTTGTATTTATGGTGGAAGTTCGATGTACGAACTAGAACCACCATATAGTTTGCGGTAATGAACAATGTTTAAGTCTACAAAATTAACCTTGCTCAGTACCTGCCCACTATCTTGTGAATAAAGCTGGTAAGAGAATCCAATCATTGGTCATCAGTAAGGTCACTGTTAATATCTACATTAATTACCATTCTTGTTTTCCCATGAAGACTGAGGTTGACTAGAACGATCTCTGTCGTTTCTTACAGTTGACTCTTTGCCATCTATACATTCACCACCATGTACCTCTCTTTGTCTGTTTAGCCTCCGGAACTACCGTAAGGTATTACTTAAGAGGATGAATGAGGATGATGTGTATGAATGTGAATGAAGTGTAGTCTTGTACAATCTCAGGTCAACCACCATGTACCTGTAGAAAAAAAAAGTTGTATACTAGTACATGTTTCGAATAGTTTTTTTTTTTTTTTTTTTTAGTAGCTCAAAGAAAACAAATTTATTTGTATACTAGTTGCAAGGCATGTTGCAGGCACACCTCCGCAGATAGGCCCTTTAGACGGGTTGTTCTGGCAGGAGGCGTCTTGGAATGCTGCTACAATTAGGTGTCAAAAATTGATTACCTTGTGTGTAAAAATTTTTTTTTTGATGATGAAAATTGATCAGGGAAAAGAGAAAAAATAATTCATCATCGTTCAGTTAAGCATCCTTCCTCATTAGGAAATAAGTTTTAGAGTAAGTTACCATAATCTTCAAAACAAAATATCTGCTTGCACTTTTAAACTCTTCTCTTCAATAAACAAAAACCATTGTTCTATTTATCAATCTAGACCATCCAAAATTTCTCTAAAAACAATGTTCTTAACTGTTTATCTCTATATTCTGGAGACCATCCTCACTTTCACTGTACTTCATGGGTTTACTATTGATAAGACAACATACAACTGTTCATGCCTAAAAACTTCTCTTCTCAAATCAATACACTTAATTCAAAAGTTTGCCCTTGAGACTTATAGAAAAAGCTAAAGCTTGTCATAGAAAAGCTAATCACACAGGAAACTGAAGTCACTTCAATGAAAACCCTTGTGTACTCTCATCAATCAAAGTTATTCTTGAACATAAAATGTTTCTCCTTGGTTATCTCAGTCAAAATTTTGCACTTTAAAACATTATTTTCCATTGTTCTAACAATAAGTCTCATTCCATTACATAAACTATCTTTTATGCTCAAATTTATTAAACACATGACAATCGAATTCTTCTTTAACTTCAAGACATGAGGAGGAAAACCAGCTGGATTATTTTATTTAAAATTAAACATTCACATTTTCTTTCTTGTCACCACAATCTACACTCAAATAAGTTTTTTCTTCTTCATCCATCACTGCCAAAACTCTCTCATTATGCTCATTTACTTCCACGTTATAAGCTGACAAAACTGCTCTGTCTCCCATCTTTTTATAATCTCATTACTTCTCCAAATATTTTTTCATGCAAACTTCCTTCAATGATGTCCTCATTTCTTAAAATAAAACAATCATGTTCATCATTAATTGCCCCATTTCCAATTTCTAAAAATCACTAAGAAATTGGTAAATCTTAAAATCACTAAGTGAATTATGTTCAGTCATCTGGGGAGAAATCACTAGCCCTTTTTTCCTCTTAATGCATTGATGAAATCTAGGTGAAAGATTTAAGTGAGCGTTGAAAAGTCTTGTTTCTTTTTAATTCTTCTTCTTTTTTTGTATGGGATCAAATGATACAACCAACTGCATGGTTCGTCATTATCGCCGCCAGCATGCCGCACCGCATATAATTTATTTACAATATTCCATTCCTCAGAAATCATTCATGCGAGTTGAATCCTTCATTCGTTGTTGTCATTCATATGATTATTTTAATATAGTGTACATTGATTATAATTGCATATTGTATGGATATTAAACAAAGTTAAAAACCAATTTCTAAAAAAATTTTTTTTTTTAAATTAAAGACAACTGTAACATTGTAATCAATTGAATACTGAATCATTATTGCTCTGACAAAATCAGCCACCACCAATCCAATTGCTGCGGTGTTACCAGCAATATGCAACAATGTCATTCCAGCCCATATCGAGGCGGGTTTAAACTACTAACAAAAACATAAATGCTCCACAACGAAAAGGTCCACCTTGGAGACTTCGAAGAGATAACAGTTATTGAATTGTTGATCCATGATGTTTTGCCCAAGAGCATTTCCAATCGTCTTAACTACTATCAGAAGTTAAGATGATTGTTTTTGTTTAGAGCGTAATTATGAAGTTCTAGGCAGTTAGCTCTGGAATATTGTTGTAATTCGGAAATACAGTAGTACCACGTTTACGTTTTCTTTCTTGTCATTAATCTTTCTAGATTGAGCTTTGATCTTCTCAAGACATATGAAAAATTGTTTTTTTGAAATTTTCTTAACGACATCTTCATGATAAAAATCAATAGATTTTTCCTAATTTTTGTTCCATTCTTCTGCTGTCTTCTGTCATTTAATTGAGTAGATGGATCACCTTTGTTAGCAGGATTTCCCCATTTGATAAAAACGTTCTAGAAATAAGCTTTTTCAATTCTCTTTTTTTCTAGGTTTGCATCTCCATTTATTTTTATTTTTCATGTAGGAATTAATTTCTTATATTTTCAAGTTTATGCAGTCACTGTGAAATTGATGTTGCATTCACAACAAATTATTTCTGGATTTTTCTCACTTCTGCATGATTTAGTCCAGGCTTTGAATGATAGTTTTGCAGTTAAAGACTCAAGTTTCTAATTAATAAATTCAGCACAATGTATATAGACTATACAATAAACAAATATAGACAGTAAAAGTGTTTAATGTAAGTATTATTTTTTGAGAAAATAAAATTTTGATGTTTAAAAATAAATTAGAAGAAATGCATAATATGGTTTTATAGTTTATAGAAAACATGTTTGAAATAAATAATAAAATACAGTATATAGAAGTGAGGATAATAAAGAATTAAACATAAACATAAAAAATAAGAGCAGAATTATTTTACCCTTGAAATTACAGAATTTTATTATTTAGATAGTAGAATTGCAAAAAAGTGCATTAGGTCAGTTATGTAACAAAAGCAGCCTTTACACAAGCACGGAGAGCTTTCATGTAAAAAAAATAAAAATCTGCATTGGTATCAGACATATAAAGTGGGTTAGAAATCAATTTCCTTTGAATACAGATTTATTCTCTGTAACAAGCGATAAATTTTGGTTTTAAAGTTCTTTATCAGCTGATGTAGTAACTAATTCATTGTTGTATACAATGAATTACACAATAACTGAGAATGCTTGCAGTACAGAAAACAAGAACAAGTTAGTAAACAAGAACAAGCAGGATGAACAGCAGCAGATGTTCATGAAGAATTTCATACAAGATTTCTTAGTTCTCCATTACTGATTTGATAATGTTTGTGCAAGCTCAACAATAAAATAATACTGTATGTGTTGTAGATATTCTACAATCAAGCTCAAGAAATAGTTGCATTTATATAAACAAATGGCTTGTTGCAGAGACATCAATAATGAACCCAAATAACATCAACTGGAAAGAATTCCATTAGGCTACAGACACTCAGAACAAGTTAATGAAAAATTCTAAGGAATTGAGGTTTAAATTTTATTAGCTATCATTATTTCATATGCATTGTAAAAATGATTTACAAAATGCTAGAATTTTGAAAGGAATTTATAGTTTGATGGAGCATTGGTAACTTATTTCTTCAAGAGAAATGACTTTTATTAGGAGGATTCATATGTTGAGATGTTACAATTTATTGTTTTCCAGAGCTATTAAACGATCTTGCGTTTGACATTGGCCATCTGTATGTTTGGTAGCAAGTTGTAGGACATTCTCACTACACTTTTTAAGCTGAATATTATTATGATCACATTTTATTTGAATAGATAGTACACTTATGAATGAACACAACATTCATAAAATATTTAATTCAGTGATTAAGCTGCGCCATGAAGGAATAAGAACAGAAAGATGACATTTTAAATACTTCCTCTATTGTGTGTTAAACATTTAATAATAACTCAAGACTTTTTTTGTAAACAGTTTTCTTATTAGCAACTGGGATAGTAACTTTCATCCCATCCAGTAGATCTATGAATTAGAAGAACATTCTTAGAATTATTTATGTACAGTATATCATTTTCTTGGTTCATAAACAATAGAGCAATCAGGAACGGAATGAATAGTTGCTTTTGAAGGATGATGAAAATTAATACTTAATAAAGTTCAAAACGAAGAGAGTTTATGAAGAATAAAAAAGAGAAATATCTGAAGCAAAACCTTATAGAAAACTAGTTTGATTAGCTGCATATTAATAAAAGGTTTAGTTATATATTAATATAAGGCTATGTATTATGTTAAAATTTAGTTAATTTGATAATAGAGTATATATACAAAGCGATTCGGGAAGAAAAGTAAATAATTTGGGAATTGATTGTAGAGCTTTAAGTAAGGAAATGTTTGTAGAAACATATGTTCGAAAACGCTTTACGGCTAGCGAAAAATTTCGTCCGAATTTCAATTTACTGAAATGCAGACAAAATAGTTAATGGTGGTACAGTTAATTAATTTCAATAAATGTTCGAAAATTCTCCTGTTTACATTGATGCACTTTTCAACTTGTTTCCTTAGATTTTCAGTCGCCAACCTAAAATCTTTGAGTTCCTTGATGAGGGCAGCAGCATTCTCCTGCTACATACGATTCAGCTTTCCACAAAGTACAGTCTATGGGAAATTACATGCTTCACGGACTGCGTCCTTATCATGTTCAAAAACTACAACATCTCCAGCATGGGGACCATCTCAGATTGCAGTTTTGTCAGTGAGTTAACAATAAGGCTACTGACACATGGGAGTTTTTCAAACCAAAACGCAGCGTGGAAACTCATATATAGACAGGCTGCTGTAGCATAGGTGTTCTCAGGTGCAACTTGTTTTTCTATTAGCGTGGAAGTCGACTGTTGCGGTCTAAGATCGCCTACTGGTGAATACAATCAGACTTATTTTTCAAGCTCAGTGAGTAGTCACCGCAGCGCATATCACTGTTTTTGTTTTTTTTTGCTCTATTTGTGGTTTTTTCTTTAATGTTTGATATTTAAAATAATTGTTTCATGGAAAACTACTTGGATAGTGAGTTTATCATTCTTGAAATTGAAAAATACCCATATCTTTACAATACAAGACTTAATGATTTCAAAAACTGTGAACTGAAAAGAGACACTTGATGGCGTAACTAAGAATGTTATTGGTAAAAAATGGGACCAGATGGATGAAAACAAGATTTCATGTTGATAAGTAATGATACAAATGTTATTTTTAAGTTATATAAACTAAGTTGTAAGCAGGTGACAGTTATACTCTACTAGAGGGCATTATACAAAACTTACTAGTTTTAAAGATACATAGTTTTAAAGAATTTGATACAGAATTATTGCTTTTACTAGTTAGTAGCTTGTACTGTGTACTTGTACCAATAAAGTTCCTATACTGCAATGTTACAAGAATGATTTTGCCAGGGGTCTGAGCTTGCAGGAAACAGAAATAAACTTTTGAAACATCTTCGGTTTCAATTTCAGTGTTGTCCTCTTCTAACAATTTCAGGAATACTTTCTAATAGTCATGACAGGGTTCTTAAAAATTGTAATCATTTCAATGCAAAATTGTGAAGCACACAGTATGCTTGGATAATGATTTTGGCCATATCAATACTAACATCAATTGATCAATGAAGAATGTGTAATTAGTTTGTTAATATGCCAAATCCACATTCAACACAATGCTGAACTCTGAACAGCTTATAATTATAAACTCCTTGCATATAATTTCCTTGAGGATACGATCTCATTACATTTTCACACATAGTAAAATCTTCATCAGCTATAAAAATGTAGGGCATTGGTTATCCAGACGTATTGTCAAGCAAAGGTAAAGTGCGTATTGTCATAGCAAAGGCTATGGCAGATGTAAAGTGCGTTGATAAATGTTTTTACGGCTCAGTTGTTCTCAATATATTTGAGTTTCCTTTCCAACCCAAAGTTCCAACACCGATATATCGGCAATAATAATTAGAATCAACTTCAGCCAAAAAACTTCTTGAAGTTAAAATATTTACTCCTCAAATCTCACAATTTTATAATTCTTATATGTTTGCAATCAACTGTTCCCTATAAATGAGGAAAACTTGCCCTTTCTTCATATTGATCACTACTTGTCTTCCACTCTTCCACAGTTGGCTATCTCATGCATTCTTTCCTTTTGTCACTTCCCAAATAGCTGTACATGTTTCTTGAATGATAGAAAAAAATCATTGAGCAATCAAGAAGGAATTCAAAGTGCAGTAAACGAATAGGATTCCCAGTCACCAAGCACCTGAAAAAATGTGATCGATATTTAGTCATATTAATCAATATGAGTACCCATTTAGCAAAAGAAATGGTGACATCGATATCAATGTTCATGTTATAGGTGTAGTATGTGATGTTGCATTCCTAAAAAAATGTTTAGAAGTAGTGAGTATCTCGTAATTAATACCTGAACTGTTGCAGGAAAAGAAATACAAATGAGATGGAAAAATATGAAGGATGGCTTCTTGAAAAGTATTAAAAATGAAATAGGAAAATGACGATGCAAGAAAAACAAAGAAACCTTATGTATATCATAAGCAAGTGACCTTTCTTTAAGAAGTTTATGAGCAAAGAAAGTTAAGTTACAATAACACATTCAACTTCTGCTTTAACTTTTACTTTACTACAACAAAATACTCACATCGCAGCATCCTGGATAATTCCTAAGGGTTTCAAATGATGATAAGGGTTCTTTTTCCTCATTTTGTAGTACAGAATGAATATAATGTTCAATTAGTATTCTAAAAAAACTTCTTTCCTAAGTTTTTTGATGTTTTTTAATCCTTTGTAGGTTATTTGAATATGTTTTTTTTTTATGAAATGTTAATTTTAAATTTTAGGAAATGTTAAGTGTTGAGTTACTGTGGGAATGGGGATAGTGGAGTGAGTGCAACGTGTAGAGTGCAGTTGGCCATCAGCTGAACATTCATGAACATGTATACATTGCAGTTTTTTTTATTTTCAAATTAACATTATTCAGGAGTGATTTTCTCCCAAACAGGAAACATAAATACAAATGAAGTAAGTGTAGCACCAGCCAGCTGTAAAGACTAAAGAATCAGCTATTGTTGCCGGGCCATGTTCATGCATGCCAAACAACCAAAAGTCAAATACTTTTGAAAAAGAAATTCTTAGTGTTCTGATGGCAAATTTAGAACAACTGCCCACAAAAATAATGCAGGACCAAGATGAAACTTTTCTGATGTCACAGTTGACAAACATAAAAAAGATGAGACCAAGTGACAAACTTCAGTTTCAAATTGAATTCATGCAACTTATTCAAAGATACAGCAATCTGAATCATAATTTGTCCAAGAGTATTTCCATATCAACAACATCCCCTGTTAACTGCACCCTGTCATCATCATTGGCCATGTCAAGGGCTATGAAGAAAATGAGGATTCAGTGTTGTCCTTTCTTAATATTTAAAATTAACTGATAATTGTGATTTTATGAAAAATAAAATCTATTGTAAAAATACTATGTTGTAAAAAATTAACACTCACCTTAAAGTTAATACTAGCTTTTCTTCTGCACTTATACAGCCCCGCATTGCAATATCACTTTTTCTAATTGCATTTTCAACCCTAAATAAAAGTGTTTTAAATAAAGATATGCACTTTTTATAATACTTAAAAAACTCATCAGGGTATCCTTTCAGTTTACAGTGTAGAAGTATAAATCGTACTTTTACTTACAATAGGATGTACCTGCATGTTCTTTGATGTTGACAACGACATCGGCAAAAAATTAATAAGGCACTTAATGTGTTAACAGCATTTTTATTTATTGAAAATGGATTTATGTTGTACTGAAGAGTACAAACAAATACCTGAGCTCGCATTAAAAAACGCATGTGTGGCTGGCTATGTATGGATTTTCAAGCTGTATTTACAGCATGAAAAACACTTGTGTGGCTGTAGCCTAATTACTACTTAATTCTGTTCACACTATTTTCAGACGAAGCTACTTTTATCCATAATAGCATAAATACTACATCAAATTCAGATTGGTGGTCTGAAAATCGACCCAAATCTGTGGTCTGAAAACAACCCATGCTGTATTTGAAAATCGGTAGTCTGAAAACAACCCAAAAGCTGTATTCGAATCAAATTTCCAGCAGTGATTTTTAGTAAACATTTCAAACGAGATCAATTTTTTCAGAATTAAATTCTCAAATATCTTTATTTAAAAAAAATTTATGCGTTTATTGGTCATTTAACAAACTTAAAAAATCTAAAGCAACTTGTACTTGTAATTTAACAAACTTGTACTTCAAACCTAATAACACATATTTTCATCACAGAATTTTTCTGTTTTACATAGAATATCATGAAATCTATATGAGATCTATATCAACAGTTCTGGAACTTGTTTATTCGATTTTTTGGTCCAAATAACATTTGAAACCACGAAGTTAACCTTTTACATAATGTTTTAAATTTCTGTATGACCTCATTTTATACTTTATTTTAAAAAAAACTGATAGTATGATACTTATAACTGTTACTTAGAATTAAATAAAACTACTCATTTTTAAATTTCACACTGAATTTATTAAATAATAATCTATTCTATTCTAACAAATTTGCAGAAGTACATTGGACCAAAATTTGCAGGTAGATATGGAATTACAATGTGTCCATACTTCATGCCAAATGTCTCGCCAAATCTGTAGAAAATTTTAACTGGTTCCAAGGCATTCTTCAAGTCCCTGTTAAAATCATTAAGAAATTAATCTTTTAAACAATTACACAGTTAAGTTTTTATTTGATTATTAATTAAAAATATTATAAAAATGTAAGTATTAAAGTACTTACTTAGAGTAAGTAGTACTCATAATTCTTGTTCGGTTGTAAGAAAGTTTCTAGACCTGCTAATGAACTAAGTTTGTAGGGATTTTGTCAGCTGAGTGCTTTTGCCACAAATGGAAGTGGAAGATAAGGTGAGAGATCAAAATTACATTTTGTTGTTATTATGAGGTATAATGATATAATGGTGGTGAGTGCAATTTCATTTTTTTATTCTATCAAGTAACCACTACTCCAGGTCTAGGTACTAAGGAAATAACTTGTAAATTATTGATAGATTAGAATAAGTTGGGGGGTAGTCATTATCAACTCAACAACCAGTAAAGATAATCCCATTTCTGTGACTACAAAGCATGCATCTAGAAGGAGCTACCAAAGAACAGCAATTAAAGTGTCCATGATCCACCCAGTGAATAATGTAATATACAATACTGGTATTTCAAAATTAATATTGGGATTTTAAAGCTATAAAATATTTTTTAAATTTCATGTATATTGATTAATTTTACATGAAATGAAAGAGCAACTCAAACTGTTTTAGCTGTGCATAAGCTCATAAACGGTTTCCTGTACCTTCCGCTTGAAAGCATACAGCAACGATGTAAGGATCTTTGCTGTAGGAACTGAGTTTGCCTAACAGAAGGCAATGTGTTTTGCAATTTGCAAAGTGTGAGTATGTAATTAACGTTCAACATGCATTCCATTTGAAGTTCCATTTGTTCTCCAAGTAATTGTGATCACTTTCTCCAGATTTGCTGATTAAAGTATGGGATGAACTCTCCTACTGGCTGGATGTATGCCATGTGGTGATTCCATTAAACACTTCTAACTGCCGAGTTTCTCTTTCATTTCATGTATAATTTATCAATGTAAAAAAAACTTAATATATATTACATAACTTTAAAACTGTGATATTCATTTTGATCACACAATATTTTCTTATTTAATTTTGTACTTATTTTTTCAAAATATCTCTTTCGAATTAATGCTATTTTTTAAGTTGACTTATGTGGCAGTAGTATTTTTATTTTTAGTTTAAAGTTTAAGCTTATTGAGATATTAAGCACAATTTTGATGGAGGAATTATGTTTGATTCAGATGCAAATATGATTTCCCAGAAGAATTATGAATTTGTATGAGTGTTGACAGTCCTTAAAAGACCATTTGAATAGTGAGAGCTAATGCTACATTAGCCTTACATTTAATGATAAGTAAATGTTATTATAATTGATATCCTGACCTCCATAGGGAAAGACACCTGTCTTGTGACAACCTGGATGCCATATCACACTCTCTGTTTCTAGCCCTCATGGGCTTTATCAGAGGTTGTCTTTTAGACCATCTAAACCTGATAACACATCATAATCATCAATTTTGTTTCAGGATGCCACCAATGCAAATGTCTCTCATCAGTATTACACAACTATTTCCATCAGTGTATTTACACATCTGTCACCTTTGTATGACTTCTTCCAACTTTGATTATGTATGGTACAACCCTCAACTATTAACAGATTCGCAGAAATGTGATCCTCTGCAGCTATCCCCCTCAGCTATCCTCTGCAGGGCTAAGAATCTCGGGAAGCCAGCAACTATGTTCCATTCCATTTTAGTTTTCCAAATTACTTTCAGATCAAAACCAGAATTTATTCTTGGAAGCTAAACTATTTTGGTATGTTTAACTTTGTATCCTTTTTTTTCTTTCTTTTTTTCCCCTCCCCTGGGTCGGACCTCCAATAAAGTATGGCACAACCCAGGAGAAAAGTATCTCACTCTAGTGGTAGTCTAGAATGCAGAACAAGGAAAAACCGTAAAGGAACCAAGGTTTCCATCTTTATTAATTAAATCTTTCTTTAACTCGTTGAGAAATCTTTCTTTCTTTTCTTTTACTTATCGAGTAATCTTTATTTTATTTTCTTTTGCTTATCAGGGAAGGCAAGAATACCACTATTTTGGCCCACAGGGCCGGGACTGGGTCAGGTCTCTTCCACTCACTTCACCACTTATTTGTTTGGGTATGTGAATGTGCGTGCATATGTGTGTTCGTGCCGGGGGATACGTGCATCATGGGGACAGACTCAGCAGGAGGCTGTTCCTCTCTCCCAGCTTGTCCGTATTTGTGTATGTGTTTACTAGTCGAAGATTTGGGAGTCCTGGTGCGTCATCATCGTCGCCCATTCTCGCAAGCAGGGACGCACAACGACTCAGCAGAAGGCCCCCCCCGATCCCGCAAGAAGCCTATTTCATTCCCTGTCCAGTTACCTTCTATATATTATGTTGAAAGTTAGATCATCAAACCCATTGGATACGTCCCAGTAGCCAAGACGCCTGTCCTCGTCCTCCTATGCTTGATAACAAGCCTGGCAAATCCCTCAATTTTTTACCAATTTTGAGGGGACTCCAGCAAGTATTGGATCAGTTCATCTGGCGAGAGGCCCTCAATACCCAGCGTCCACCTGCGGTTGGCCCATTTGGGACATTCGAAAAAGAAGTGCTCCACAGTGTCTTCCACTGGACAGTGGGCACACCACGGGGAATCCCGACGTCCAAATCGATGCAGGTTGGCATTGGTGCAACCATGCCCTATCAGTAACTGAGCGATGAAGTAGCCCACCGCACCGTGTTTTCTGTTTGTCCACAACTGCAAGTCAACAATGAGGCGTCTACTCCAGCCTGCCGTTGGTCCCTTGCGCCATCTATCGCTCCATTCAGCGTAAATCATTTGCTTAGTTTCCTCCTTACTAACGTCCACATAGTGGAGAGAACGTTCTCTGATTAATAGATCGATGGAGGTAACGCCAGCCATTACGCATAGTGCCGCGTAGCTCGTCATTCAATAAGCTGAGAATACTCGGAGTAGCGTCTTTCTATGTATGCTGACCAGCCTGATAAGATTTCGCTTGATGGCAACGGTTTTGCCCCAGATCGGAGAGGCATACAGCATAATTGAAGTGACTGACGTCATTATCACCCTCTGTTTCGAGGCCCTGGGAGCACCTTGCGAAGACACAAGTCGACCTAAAGATCCGAATAATGATTCCGCTTTGTCGCACACATGCAAAGGCGTGTTACGTCGCCGAGTTATAGGCATGTTACCACACGCCTATAACTCGGCGAACGCCGGATGAGAAAGTCAGCTGGAGCAGTCAGTGTACGATGCGCATGCACAGGCGGGCACTTCCACTACGCGGCAACTGTCCTTCCACGACAGCAGCACTACCCCGCCACTGTGGGCATTAATAAATGAAGGCTTCCTAGCGATTCTAACACCAACTGCCACCTCGAGAAGACCTCGTAGAAGAAGAAGATGGAAGAAGACCGAAGGAGTGCCCTAGCCGCCGCAACGCTGGACCACACCGCCGGAGCAGCAGGCCTGGCCGACCTACCGAGGGAGTCGCTGGATGCGAACGCTACATTCCCGCTCCAGCTCGCCGGGCTTCCATCGCCCTGGCCGACGGACGCAGCTTCGAGAGTCGGCCCAGCGTGGAATCAGTCGGGGAGAACCACCTAGGCCGCACCGGCGATCGATGACCGATGCCGACCCGACACTGCGGGGCTCTGGGGGTCTCCATCACCACGCTGTAGTGGGAACCCAACCGCCGCTGAGGAAAGCCCGGTCGAACTTCGACGGCCGAGCCGCAACTCCCCGACTGCAACCGAGTCGACTTCGCCGGAGATCATCTCCCGGCTCCAACAGCTCTTCTCAGAGCTAACCAGAAAGAGATTAGCAACATCAACTGCCCTTCTCAGGGCTATTATGATGAGATTATAAACAACGAGCCACCGAAGCCATTCGGACACTAAAAACGGCCCTTTTCAGGGTCACCAAAATATATTGAGGTTCCATTGTCGTCGAAGCCATTCGTCGCAAATCACAACTGAAATAAGGGCCAAGTTGCCCAGCTCCGCGACCTCATTCTCGTCAGAACCGCCGATCATCAGCGCCATCAGCAGCACCGATCATCAGAGCATCATCGTCGTCGGCATACGCTATCAATCTGACAGATGCCGGCAACTGGAGACGTAAACTGCCGTCAAATACAATTAGCCAGATTAATGGCCCAAAACTGAACTTTGTGGGACCCCACCAAACACGTTCCGTTCCAGTTGCCCGTCAGTTGTTTCAGTATGAGAGCGGCGATTGCAGAAATATTGTGATATTTGCCTAAGCAGGCTTTATACCAGGCTTAGCTTTGTACCTGGGCAGACATATAAGACATGGCACACATCATCAATGGTCCTACACTTTGAACACAAGCCTGAATTAACCAAACCAGATCTTGCCAACCTATCTTTAAAGGCACCATGTCCAAAAAAAAATTGTGTAATATGCCAATTTGGTAAAATCCACCTAGCACCTGCATACTTCTCAAATAAGGAAAAAATATCACACATGTAATTCACTACCATGCCACCAAACAATTCAGTCCGCCTTACCTACCATAAATGTAAAAACCTTGGTTGTCTTCTCTTATGTGCCCAGAGGTAAGCTGGCCTACCTTCTCGACATAGGTAATGGTGCTCAATTGTTAAGGATTTCAATAAGCTTAATTCCAGAAATAACAAGGACTGCCTGTGAACAGACAATCCTTCAGGCACCAATCACAGATAGCAATAGAAGGCCTTTTAATAAAATGTGTCTATAAAATTTGTATCTCATTCAATAAATCCAGACAGGTGCAGCGTACACCATTATAGCTTTCCACCCTCCCTTATACTGAACATGCATGGTTCTAAAATTAAGCTCCCAATCAAGGTAAACTGCTCTCCAAACAGCAAAGAAAGCACCATAAGCCTTTTTGACAGCATATTTAAAGTTCTCCTTGAATCAAAGATTCTCATCAATATAAGACCTTGTCACGAAACAATGCAGCAGATATAAATATGAATTCAGTATGTATGATTTATATCTAAATAGTTTATATTGAATCATTCTGTCACTCCCATATGCAAGTACAATTATTGTTTTATGCGTATAAAGATTTACTATAAGCCATCACTTTTTTAGCACCAAAGCATGCTCATGATAAACAATGAAAAATTTTGCCAAGTCTTTGTTATTGATATCTAACATCACTCATTGCTTCACACCATTATTCAGTTCAGCGGAAAAAAGTATTTTAGTCTGTGTTATCTTGTTACTTCGAACAGTACGTTACAGTCTTGTAGTTCATTTTTATAATTAGCCCACCAGTCTGGTCTAGTGGTTAACTCAGCATCGCAAATCAGCTGATATCGAAGTCGAGTGTTCTAAGATTCAAATCCTAGTAAAGGTAGGATGATTCGTTCACTAAGTATTAATATAAAACTTTAATCCTTTTATTAATTAAGAGAATAAAACTTGCACAAAAAACAAAGATTTACAAATCAGAAAAAAGAGCCATTATTAATTTAACTTTATAAAGGTAAACTTTCAAAAATTCATTGTAAACAAATATGTTTCTTATTACTCCTTATTCCTCTTACCTGTATATTTTAAGAACATGAATAAACATTGTACTGCATTAAATATTCTTAGTATTTTAACATATTAGTAATATAAATTAAACATAATACAAATGTGATAATGCAGTAAATATTTGAGAGTAAGATTATTTAGTCTTGTCTATAAAATGTATTAAATATACAATATATGCAATATTATGTATAAAAACTAAAGGAAATTTGATATTATTCAGAAGGAATATATCATCTTTCAATGATAGAAAAAAATAAATTTATTAACATTAAGAAGGCTGTATAATAAAATTAGTTGTGATATTAGTTGAGTATATTCTACATACATTGTAGTAATACAATACTGCTAATCACTTAATATTTTAATATTTAGTGTTAAGGGAGTTTATTTCCAGCAATCAAAAACTTACTTAATAACAAATCTATGGTTAGATTCTTCCCAAATTCGTCTGAGAGCCATTTGTACAACACCATCATTTTGAATTGGAGAGAGAGAGCATGTTGAGTACACAACTGTTCCACCAACAGTTATGAGCTTTAATGCATTACTGTTAACAAAAAGACAGAGAGGTATATGAATTAACAGTAAGAAATAAAAATGACATGAAATGAATAAGTTAGTCAACAAATAATCAGAGTAGAGGTACCGTATCTATTTCATTTTCCATGGGAAAATCACTAATCAAGATTAACATTTTTATAAATTACATTTGAAAATGGCATTTATTAATGCAACAAGTAGAAAATATATAGAATTGAAAAATTTACTTAAAATAAAGTACTCTTTCAGATCTTTTTTTGTAGATATGTAGAAGTTTTAATGACAGATTTCTGTTTTTAATTTCATCCCATATCCTTCATGTCAAGTCCTAACTATAACTGCTTTTATTATTGCACCCATACAGCTCACCAGAGGGATTGAGAACATAAACTTATCTTTAATGAATCCTCCTCAGAATTGTCTATAAGAATGTAATCAGCATAGGGAAATGCTCTGATTACAAGATACTCAACACAAGCAGTTGCTGCTTGATTCTATTACACAATAACCTAATAACTGAAATGAGGGATGCTCCATGTTGAATGATTTAATCGCTGGCCATGTGCCTAAAAAAGATGCTTTGCAATAACCTTTTTAAAATTTTCTGAGGATAACTTGATGGTGACAGGTAAAACCAGAAACATCCATGACCACAATCTGCACCTGCTAATGAATCTATATATTCTAGAATTACTATACAACTAGTATTTATTAAACATTAAAAAGATAATATATTTCACTCATAAGTTACAACTGAAGAGTTTTATCTATTATCTAAATGCTATGAGTTATGAGAACAATGACCAAGTTAACCAGCGATCTATTAGTGGGAAATGCACACATACCATCTGGAAATATTATAAATTTTAATTTGTGTCCTAAAACAGGTTTAGGACTGTTTCATATATTTACAAAAAATAAAACTAATTTTGAACTTGACCCAGCAAATCAATTAATAACATGTTGGTGACGGCAGAACTCCAGCAATTAGTCTCTTGTGATAGCCTGAGTAGATTATTAAATTAAGCAAATCTACATTTTAATATCATATAACAGAAATTTTGAATGAAACAAAAATTTTCATGAATTTTGAAAAAATAATATTTTTATTTAAGTGTAGCTTATGAGGCCTACTTTTCCTGTTAGTCACACCAACTATCAGGCTTATTGTTCAGCCATGCGAGAGGAAACAATCTAGAAGATCCTAAATAGATCATAGTTATCCCATACTATATTGCTAGTGGATTGTTAGAATAAAAAGGCACTTTTTTTTTACAGGTCTGATATTCTCTGCAAGAATTTTTTTCCATGTTTTTTAGTTTAATTAATATTATTTCGTTTGAGCACTGAGTTTATACATCAAAGTAAATCAATTCAAGTACTTTTAAAAAGTTTGTGAAAAAAGTATAGGCTAAAAAGTTGTATCATAAAAGAAATAATATTCAGTTTGTATACATTTAACAGATATTAAAATGGATTTTCATACAGTTTTCAGGATCAATCTGAATGAGTTATACAATGTGGTATGCATTTTAGAAAATTATTAAAATTAAAAAATATTTTAAAATTACATGATATTTTGTCTCAAAAAAAGTTGTGTGCACATTTTTACAAATTATTTTTTTACATCAAACATCCATGCACATTTTTCATTGAGAACAATGTACTGTGAGGATGACCATAGCAAATCTAGTCACATGTACATTGTATAAGTGTAATGAAAGGTGTAATCTTTTCAATCTATACCACTGTTTATCTCACTAATTTTACATCCTACTTTCAGCATTTACAAAAATAGAAGACATTAGTCACTAAATCTTATATTTAAATAGCAACATTATTAATTTATCGAAAGTAAAAACCACTCAACAGACAAAAACTTAATTATTATCTATCATACAACTTAATTTTCAATAATAAAAAAAATAAAAATATCAAGTAAAATAAATAATCCCCTAACTAAACTATGATATTTTAAACGATTAAAAACAACATGATCATAACATAAAAAAAATATGTAAGAAAATTATAATTATCTCTTTTTGAACAGAGAAATTTACAAATAATACTTTGCACAATCTCAAATCATGAAAAGATAAAGAAGTACATAAAATATTGTATTTCTGCAATAATTTATATATTTTTTTTTTTACCTCCAGAACTACAATTAAGTATTACAACAGAGGATGAAGATGAATGAATTGTAGCGTGTGTGAAAAATGCCATGCCTGACCGGGATTTGAACCCAGGACCTCCGGATGAAAGACCGAGACGCTACCACTCGGCCACGGAGGCCAGCAATATTTTATATACTGTACACACTTATCAGTACCTAACTGTGGTGTCACTTATCAGTAACCCCAATGTGGTGGTGCACCATTTGTGTAAGTAAATATTGGGTTTCCAATGTTCAGTCTGTGATACTTGATACATCATGTGACATGTCTAGATAGTCACAGCTAGTAGTCATTGGCTCAGTGAAGAAGAAGAATGCTCTGATCGCTTCATAACCAGTCAACAACAAATAATTTCAGGCTATCATGTTGTGCTTTTTAAACAGCATAGGATCTTATTACCTTAAATACAAAAATTAGGATTGTTAATTTGACCAGACACAAGGAAAGTAACTTCATCAGAGAAAATTACTTTTTCTAAAAGTCCATTTTAAAATGTATTTTTCACTTTATCATGAATGTTCATGACAAAATTGTAACAGCATGGTTTATTGTCATCTTCTGTTAAATGCACTGACTGAATTTTGTATGCATGAAGTTTTAGGCACTTGTATAGAACCTTCACAATTGTTGACTGTGTATTCCAGTTCTAAAACTCACATGACAAACTGATATATCCGGGTTTCTCTAACTCGATCCACAACTTCCTCAAAGGTGGGAAGTCAGCCAGCATCTTTTTTGTGTACTGTGCTTCCTGAATTAAACTACTGAAACCAATGTTTAATAGAGTCTTTATTAAGAGGATCACAGATGTACTTTATACAAAAATGTCTATGAACAGTAAGAATAGATCTGCTTTCGTAAAACCATAGTACATACATTGTTTTCTCCTGCACAGTAGCTATTGCTCTACTGACAATTCCCTGTGTGGTTATGTATCTCTGGTGTGTTCACTCAAGGTCATCAGCAACACTAATACCTACACTTATCTTTGAAAAAATCAACACCTTTTACATTGCTTTGTTAATTTTTTTCTAACCCTAAAATGCACTGAATAATTTATGATCACCCAAAATATTTAATTTATAAAAATATAAATATATCTGTACTACAATATAATTTAATAATTTTATAAATGATAAATTACAAAACTTTCCAAATAAAACTTCAAATTACAACAAATCTTTACGACAATGTTTTTTATTTTAATATTATGTTAAAAGTTTTAGTTTTAAAATCTATAATTTAAAAGTAATTATCATAAATGAAAATAATTTTTCAGTTCATTAATTCTACATTTTTGTAAAATATATTATATATGCTATAATATTTTTTATGCTTAATCATAGCATTATAATGACAGTATTAATCAGTATAAAAATACTGATTATTACCGGCAAAATTGCCTTTTGCCGGTGTGTGTAAACGGAATCCACGTTTAACAGAGACACTTTTTCTTGAATTCAGACAACAATCCATATTAATACTGAAGAATTGGTAGCAAAAAAGCCATGAATTAAACATGATTATAACAATATTATTATTTTATTTTTAAGTATTTATTATAATAAAATCAATAATCACTAATCACTCTTGTATCAATTCAGGTGAACTTATTTTGATTTTTTAAAGAAAACGTCTGTCACCTTATATTGTCTTAACTGGGTTACATGATCCATAGTAACATGATCATGCCATTTTGTACTATTGTTAAGTCAAGGAAAGGAACATTGTTTTGTTGTTCTAAATATTGGAGAGCTTTTGGGAGAAATACAGTCCCATCGATGTGGCCAATTTTTTTTGTTTTCATCAAATGGTTTGTCTTTGTCACTGGAAATTTCATTAACCTTTTCTGTCACAACTTTCACAATCTTGTCATTATCATAAATTTTAAATATTGGTGCCCTTAAATCTTATTGCAACCATTTTGCATTTCATTTTATTTACATTGTTATATCCTTGTATATTTTCTAATAAAGCACAAAACTCCTCATTTGAAGGCATAGTACATAAAATTTTCTGATTGTTAACCTTTCATATTTTTATAAATGATTTACTGATTGTTGTTTAACCGATTGAATCTAAAAGAGATTGAATCTATATTCATAGATTCAATCTCTTTTAGATCTCCGATTGATTCTGCCAATATGTAAATTGGATGTTTATGGTCAATACCTTTAATGTAGGTATAACTTGAAGCTCTGATACTAGAATATGAGATATCATTTTTTGTTTATAATGATTTTTTATTGCTGCTCCATAGCAATAAAAATCCATAAACATAGGTTGACAAATGGCTGTCACATTTGTTGAAAAAAAAATTTGTCTTAATGTTTCCCAAAATTAGAATATCCTCAGATGGATGGGAGGGTGCATTGTCCAACAACAGAACTGCTTTTCCTGATAATTTCTAACAGTTTATTAACTATAGTTTAACTATAGATAACTATGGTTATTATAGATAACTATAACTATAGTATAAATATAGATTAACTATAGTTTCTAATAGTTTATTTAATAGTATATTGTTTGTTTAAAAAATGTTTGAGTACTTTTGAACAGTGTTCTTCAATTTATTTTTTGTTCAGTTTCCAACAGTGGACGGTTATTTCTCTGACACTAAACTCAAAAGCAATTTTTTTAAATTGGCAATTAATCTTTTAATTGCTGGTAATCAAGATTACACTTCATTTACATTCATACATGTCATCTCCATACATCCTCTGAAGTACTACCTTACGATTTTTTCGAAGGCTAAACAGAAAAAGAGAGAGAGAGAGACTACGTCGACTCCATGTACTGATTAATTGTAAATATATCAACATAACCTAACTGAACATAATCTATGCTTGCTAATCTCATCTAATTAACACTAAATATGTATATTATATACAACTTATTAATAAGCTTATCCTGATTGTTATCTCACTGCCATTTTTATTAGGTTTTTTTTATTGTTTATTAGTATTTTGTAATTTTTATTTTTCATTAAAAATTGTACTTTTTTCATCTTAAATAAACATTATTATTTATGTTTTCATGAAATCTGAAGAAGCTGCATAAAGAAAAAGTAAAAAAAAAGTGGCAGTGCAATAACAAACATGTACTATCTTCAGTAATGCACTATAATAAAATTTGTACATGGAGTAAATGGCAGCTCGGTGAATTTTTTTTTAGTTACTGTACTTCAGACTTTTTGTACCTGAGACTAATTATGAATTTAATGAACAATTTGTAGTATAGTGAAAAGATGCCATGCCTGAACGGGGTTTGAACCTGCAATCGCCAAATGAAAAGCCAAAATGCTACTCGACCACAGACTGGTCATCTTAGTTAAGAGAGACCTCAGTTAAGGGGGCTCGATTAAAGGAGACCCTAGTGTAATGTAATTTAAACATAAAAAAAAAAAAAAAAAAAAAGAATTAATAAAATAAGATAAAGTTCTTATATCAATGAAATAAATAGAAGAGACATATATAGTAATTTTTTATAAAAATTTTAATTTTTAAATATGTCATTTAAGTTCTAAGTAATAACATTACTTAGAGGGGGAAAAATAAAAACACACAAAAGGGTATTTTTTAAACAAAAGAAAAATCAATGATAACAAAAGATTAGTTTAACAAAGTCATAACCCTTCGGAGTATATTCACTTATTACCTCATCCACATACCCTTACTTGTTTTTCCTTGCACAGTTTACACTCAAACATGTTTAAACATATTTATGAAAATTAAAAAAAAATAATCTGTAAAATTTAATGAGTAAATAAGGTTGATATAAAGTTACCATCAACCTACTACAAATAAAAAAAAGAATTCCATATCCAAAAAAAAAACTCAAATATATTCACACAAAAGCACTCTATATGCATACAAATATCAGCAAACACCCAATCATAAGAGAATAGCTAAATATACTTAACTGAATACAAAAAAATTAGGGTAGGCCAAATTAAATAAATTGCATTAATTTATTTCTTATAAGAATTATAAATACAAAAAATACACATATCTGAAAATATAAATTAAAAAAATGTTTGAACACATAAATGGGACATAAAATTTTACCATAATAGAACAAAGATAAATAGGGGGAAAAACAATTTAAAAAATTTATTAATAAATAAATAAGTAAACAAAAACAGAAAAAATTACCAGATCATACTGAGAGAATCAAAAGTATGATAAACATTATCGTTATAACAAAAATTTACACTAGGACTGGAATTTATAAATAAAACTTAAAACATACCTCACAAGTGAAAGATAATGTATACAAAAAATTTTCAGCATAAAAAATTATGTAAAATTACGAATAATTTAACTCTATAGAGTTTCTCACGGTGAATCAGAAAGAATTTTAGGATATGCTCTATAAGTAGAAAAAGCAAAACACTTTTATATAAACATGAATTAAGAAATTATTAGTTTTTGAGTTGTAACTTATGGAAAAATTTTCCCCAATTTCTGCTCTGAGGGTAAAATGAAGCCACACTGAAATTCTTGGAAGTTAATAAGGGATAAATATGATGGTTTGGTATAGTTCTTCAGCTGAAAAACTGAATAAAAATAGGTCTCAGAACTGTATCTCCAGAAATTTATGAAAAAATTGTAGCAACAAAATCATATCGCAAAACACAAGTTTAACATTTTATTTTAACAAAGTTAAAAATAATTTAAAATTTGTAGGGAATTTAGTTTTGAGAAAATCTATGTA
>JAAAKQ030051355.1:0-16252 GCA_010016005.3 Zanna intricata | reverse complement strand
TACACAAAATAGAAATATAAAACTTAGTATTGTAAAAAAAATTGATGAGATGGAATTTTTTAAATATTATTTTCGGTCTTAGGACATCAAAATCTATAAGAAAATGTATAAAAAAACCTATGCAGTTTTTTACTTGCAGACCTGTGTTATCCATGAAGAATTTTATTCTTATGGAGAAGGATATTTTTAATATGAAACCCATGTAAACATAAAGTTGCATCATGATCAAAATTAGGAAAAGAATCCAGAGAAAAATAACAAAATGTCTCCCACTGGGATTATAACGTCTTTAAATTATAAGGTAATAAATTGGGTAAGGTAATAAATGTCTTGCGTAATGAATTTTCCATTTACATTATGTAAAAAAAAAAAAAAAATTGAAATCAATCGGTTTGTTAAAAAAATAGGGATAGAGATTTTTCTTGATCGAATCGAAAATAATAATACAGATGAAATTAAGAATCTTTTCAATCCTGTTTATAAACCAAACCAACCAAATAAAAAAAAAATTTTAACTACTAAAATATCATTAAATGACCATTTAAATTAGAAATAAATGAATAATATTGAAAGGCATTATATATAAGAAATTTTCTAATGGTGTATTTATTGCAAAAATATATACTTGTCATAGTTTGATTTCATATAATTTATTTCAGCATACAGCTGATTTGCTTCTTTTTTTTCTGTAGGAAGAGGAAAAATCTGCAGCCAGACGCCCAACAGCCCGCACTACTGAGTGTGTGGGGTTTGTGGGGTATAATGCGGGGACCCACTACAAAACTTCCCCCTTATATAACAGCTCAAATACTTGCCTTAAGGCAAATTCTTAGATTGCTGTTCTATCTGCGGTTTTTTATTGGATAGGTTGAGGAGTCCTGGGTATGTCATTGGCAGCTGATGACCTGGAGGGCCTCCGACTACTTGCATGTCCAGACTGTTCCCTTCATCATCCACCTATGTTGGCTATGATACTCACTCCTTTCTTCCTCTATTTTCTTAGGATATTCTCCAAAAAAAATGGCTATTGGTTTCCAGACAGCTTTGTTGGACAACAACGTTTCCATTAGACTGGCTAGGCTTAACTGACCTACAGCCTCATTACAAAACTGGAATTCTTCCACCCAACTTCCGGGTACGAAAAAGGTGTGCTCAATTGTGTCTAAATTTGCTATGATTTGCCTCTTTTTTTTTTTTTTTTAATCTCCGGAATCACCGTTAAGGTATATCTTCAGAGGATGAGATGAATGAATTGTAGCGTGTGTGAAAAATACCATGCCTGACCGGGATTCGAACCTGGGATCTCCGGATGAAAGGCCGAGATGCTACCATTCGGCCACGGAGACCGGCATGATATGCCTCTTGGCTTTACCATCTTTTTTTTTTTTTTTTTTTTATATCCCTATCTGAGTCGGTCCTCCAATCAAGTATAGCTCAACTCAGATAGGGACAGCTTGCTTTGGCGAAATACCACAGCGGAAATCAGGATTTGGATAAGGTTTACAACTTTATTAAATAAAAAACAAAACTTCTTGTTTATTCATGGAGGTGAAATTCTCTTCTTTCAGGTTTTTTGGTCTGTTTCTTTTTCTTTTTTTTTTTTTTTTTACTCTTATTTATACTTGTTTTATTAATGTTTTAGTCTTTAGGGTCTATTTATTCACTTCAACAAATACTTATAATAGGAGTTTTTACCTTTTCCCTTGGCAGTTGTCAACACCCGATTGCATCTCCAGAGAGAGACCACCTGGAGTCCCCCGTCGCTCATCGATACGCCACACCTAAGCATGGCTTTACCATCTTTACCACCTTTACTAGATGGCTTTACCATCTAGTACATAAAATACACACGGATTTTCTTTGTCTGAAAAGAAATCGCATTTGATTTCTTCTTGAAAAAATGATTAAAAAGTAAAATTAAAGAAATGGTTGTTTGAAAACGGGCAAACTTTGAAAAAAAAGCAGTAAAAATTTGTAACCAATATCTTTTATAATACAGCTAAATAACAAATTTGAAAAACTTTTATAATATTAATAAAAGTATTTTATGTTTAAGGAAAGATGAAACATATTATCAAGAGTTTTTTTATGCTAAAAAAAAATCCAAAAAAGGAGAAAGATATTCTGATTTAATTTAAAAAAAAAATTATGTAACAGACAGTTTTTAACGTTAGGTATGACGTCACCTCTATGATTGATGAGACTGGCTTATGACGTAGTTACATGATCTGTTGCAGTTCACTAATAACCGTCACTAACATCTTATATATATATATATATATATATTTATATATATAGAAAAAAAAGATAACAAAAAAAGAAAAAAAAAAGAATGAAAAATCACATCCTTTGTTACATACCTTATGAAAAACTTTTGTATTATGAATTATTAAAACGGGTTAAAATTTTGTTTTATTTTTTGTAAGTTTTTTATTTTATTACTTAATTTTTTAAATGTAATATTTGCATGCGAATTAAATGTAAGTATGGAACTATATTGATAACCAAAGGTATAACTCTCTACTCTTATTTGTGGATTCTCCTTTTGTTAGAATTTTATAATTGTTCTATCTTTACTATTCATATACGATGATGAAATGTTGACGTTAGTGATTTGTAGCTTAATCATGTTTATGTTTATGTCTTGTTAGGATTAAACCGGGCCAGTCATAGTGCATGCACTACAGTTAATTAAGTCAAATCTGTAAACCTATGCTAAATAGAAACTTGCTGTAATTCAAATCTACCCTTACCTTTCCATGCTGATATAATTTCTTAGGAGATATTTTGTTTTAATTTCTGTCGTACTTTAATGGTAAATTATGTATAGGTATTTTTTTTTCTTTCATATTATGTTTATTATTTCATTATTAAAAAAAAAAAAAGCTATATACCTTTATTTACAAAATTATACTTTTCTTTTAACATAATTTAGGTAATTTTTTGGGGATTAATATATTTTATCATTTAAAGTTCGTTATAGATTAAAAATGTATTAATAGTTTTTATTAGCCGCCCTCTGTGGCTGAGTGGTAGCATTTCAGTCTTTCATCCGGAGGTCCCGGGTTCGAATCCCAATCAGGCATGGAATTTTTCACACATGCTACAATTCATTCATCTTATCCTCTGAAGATATATCTTTACGGTGGTTCCGGAGGTTAAAAAAAAAAAAAAAAAAAAAAAAAAATTGTTTTTATTGGTAAGTAAGCAATGGATTAATATAACAAAATTTTCACAAACACAAGAAATAATTAAAATTAAATCACTACAAAATAGACCATATTGAATGAAAGAAAAAAAAAATCATAATTTCATAACAAACAGAAAAAGGATTTAAATCTTAACTTAAAATAGAAATATTTAAACAAAATAATTTGAGTTTGATGCATAACCACAAATATTGGTACATTTTTTTAGTACTAAAAAATATACAATTAATTAAATACTTTAAAAAAAAATTAAGCGCTGAAAATATCTAATTTCAAGTCATTATGAATAAGAGAAAATTAACAAAACATTATATGAATTATAAAGTTCAAAATTTTTTTAATTTTAAAAATAAAGACCAGCTAAAAAAATACAAGTAGGCTAAATTATAAATTACATTTTCTTTAGTGACTACTTATCCTGACTTAATTTTATATACTTTCCTTTAAAAAGAATATTCATTGTTTTCATAGAAAATAATTGAATAAATTCAATGATTTTATTTTTCATTTTTTTCTTTTCTTAAAATCTTCTAACATGGTTATTACATCCTTTAGTTTTCCTAGCTTTAACTGTACGGTCTGGCTTAAATTAAGGTCTTTTACATTATGGTCATTTTATCTCCTCGTATAGCTGTTTGTACATTCAATTTTACTTCGTCTATTTGTTAATATATCATGTAATCAAAAATATTTTTTTATGTTACAAAAAAAGTGAGGAATGAAGTGGTTTCCCTTTAACGTTTTCGCTCAGTCAAAAACACATTGTTAAAAAACATCAGTATATCTAATTTACATTTATATTTAATTAATTTATATTATATTATTAATTTATATTTATTTAAATATAATTGACGATGTCAATTATGAGATAGCTATAGTGGTACAAGTGATACCTTCGTTCCGTTTATCTAAGGAAATGGATGCGTAATGAACATCATTACTTTTAAAGACAAAAACTCTGACTGTGCGTTTTGTACTTTAAATCCTTTACTTAAGGTCTTAAAAGATTAGTGGATAGAATAAAGTAGTAGTTCAATGTAACTTTAATTTAACTACTTTGAACGTAGTTTTTCAATGGTAAACAAGTAATTTGCATTAAAAATGTTTGTAAAATTAATTATTTCACGTAATAATCAATAATATTATTGATAAATTTGAAACGATATGTTATTAATTGTTATGCTAATTATACAGGATATGGTTTTACTTTCCCGTCTAGATATCACTATAACTCTAAGAAGGAAAATATTATAATCGGTGCAATTTGGGCATATACAGTTTTTCGCCGGTTCTTGTTGTATTGAGACCTAAGGAACCCAAAAAACCGGGTGGGAATTTAATGTTCAAATATAATGTGTGTGTGTGTGCGCGCGCGCGCGCGCGTGTGTGTGTTCGGTGTGGCCTCTAAAATATCTTATGTCTCCAGAAATTCTGGACTGATTTTGATCAAACTTGGTAAGATTATTTTTATATATGAGGCACTAATGCCATTAAATTTTCATCTTAAAATGTCAAGGGGGTAAAGCTGTACAACAAGGTCACCCTCAGTATCCTTAGTATCTCAAGATTTAGCCTATTTATTTTCATATTTTTCTTAGGCAAGTTTAATTAAAAATTTTAAAATGACAATATTTTCAAAAAACATTTTTGCAAAATCGTACCCACCCCAAAAAATGCTGATGTATTTCTCTGCTATGTTGTGATGTCACAGATGAGCAGGAGAATTAAATAAATGAATAATATTTAAAGAATGAAAGAGTAACTCGGTTTGGTTGGATTTCGAATTAGATCACCCGATTGGCTTGGTATCTGGTGCGTTAAGCCTCGAAGCTACAATAGTTTTCCGACCATACAAGCGAAATTTGTTTCTATGTAAGTTGTGAAATTATATAGTTTAGTTAGTGTCAACCGTCACCACTAGTACTACTCATACCCACGCGAATTAAATACGGTATGCGGGTGCGCTTTAGTTGAATCATTGAATTAAATAGAAAAAAAAAAAATTATATTTAAATAAAATGATAAATATTTTAAATTTAGTTGTATGTGTAAGCCATGTATCAGGAATAACTCATAGTTATAAAACAGTACTACCTTTTTTTTTTTTTGGAAAAATTTGTTTTTAAATTTATACGTATGTATACGTATCTTTTATGTGTTGTTTATTCCATATACCATTAGATATATATATATATATATATGTTGTATGACGATTTTTTGTTTAATTTTATTGATGTAAATTATTAATTTTTTTTTATAATTTTACATAATTTTTATTTTATTCAAAATTTGTTCTCTTTCTTGCGCCAAATTTGTTCCTTTAAAAAAATCTTTAATTTATCTTGAAGGAAAATGTTAGTGACAAAATTGGCAATATTTTTTATGTTCTTTTCTAATTTATTCATGAATTTTTCATTAAGATTCTCTTTAAATATTCTTTAATATCCTTTATAAAATGATTTTTATATGAAAAATTAAAAGTAATTAAATCTTTAAAATCCTTTTTGCTAGACTTTCTTATTTTTAAAAAATTTTTATTATCTTGTTTTAGATTAAGGGTAAAACAAGTAGGCATAGATTTTTTTTTCTCTTTTTTTTAACTTGGGGAACCATCGTTAAGTATTACATCAGAGGAATGATGTATACATGAATGAATGATATTACATGAAGATGAATTATGTATAGCGTGTGTGAAAATGCCATGCCTGACCGGGATTCAAACCCGGAACTTCCGGATGAAAGGTCGAGACGCTACCATTCGCATCACGGAGGCTGGCAAAGTAGGCATTTTAAAAAATTTAAAAACAAAAGATCTTTTAGGTAGGCATCTAAAAGATTTTTTGATTTTAAATTTTTTATTTGATTTCAATTTAAATTTTTCTTTACTTTTAAGTTTATATTGAAGTAATTTTAATTTTCAATTGAAAAATATATAAAATATTAATCTTTGCTTCTTTTTTTTCTCTAGGATGAATATTTTTTTTTTTTTTTTTAACCTCCGTTATCAACGTTAGGTTATATCTTTAGAAGATGAAATGGATGAATTATAGTGTGTGTGAAAAATGCCATGCCTGCCCGGGATTCGAATCCGGGACCTCCGGGTGAAAGGCCGAGACGCTACCACTCGCGCCACGGAGGCCGGCAGGATGAATATAAACCGTGCTAAAAAAAAAGAAAAAAAAACACTTTTTATTTGATATTTAAATTTTGATTCTTTGAAGTGTATATAAAATTAATATATCGATTATAACCAACAAATTTCTATTCCTTATTTCAGATACTGAGATTTAAAGGATTTAAATAAATGTTATTATTTTTTTTTTTTATATTAGGCAGTGGCTTTGAGTCGGTTTTAAAAATAAAATTATAAAAATTTAAAAATAAAATAAATTTAAATCAAATAATATTTATTTAAAAAAAAATATATTTTAAGAATTTTATCTTAAGTATTGGTTTGTTTACAAACACCTGTAAAATCATATAAAAATCTGATATACCCAAAATCTTTAAAGAATTTCAGAGTAACTAATGTAAGTCAATAGAAAAAACCAGTAGTTGTATAACTACAATATTGAATATTGATTAGTTGCATAACAATATTGAAAATGAGCTAAAAGATATTGGAATACGAGAATAATTTCATAATTTCCACCTTAAAATTACAATAGCATATTCACGTGAAATATTTAGTTAAACATTTGGATTGATTTAAAGTACTCAAATACGGTTGACCGGAAGAAGCTTACATGTTGGACCATTAGAAAAAAGCTTTTTACCATACAAAAAAATCAATTGTCAACATTTTTGTTTGTAATTAAATGGGAGGTGAATTAAAAAAAAAAAAAATCATGCAGATCGAAATGAGAACCTCTTTCCTTTAAGTTATTGAAGACTTTTTTAAAAAAAAAAAAAAATATTATTGATAACTAGCTGGTACAAATCTGTATATTCATTTTATATTTTACCACATACATTAAAAGATCTAATTTTTCCAAATCATTTACACAAAATTCTTTTAAATAAAATTTTTGTCATATTTTTGTTTTATATAAAAATAAAATAAATATAACGTTCAAAATAAAACATAAATTAAACGTTGTAAAGATCATGACAGAATTTATAGTGTGTTATTCCATGGGTAAAATGAAAACTCTTATTGCACTTGCCTGAAAAGAACAAGAGAACTACTAGGACGAAAATAGAATTTCAACGTAGTAGTTTTATTAATAAAAAAAAATTGAACAGTTATAGTCCATTAAAAAAATAATAGTGATAAAAAATTGTAAAAATAATTAATAAATAAAGTTAGTACAGAATATAATAATTTTAATATTCATTATATGAAAAATATTAAAATGAACGGTAAATGGGAATGTATGAATCCAATTTGTACATAAGTGCTATATAAACTGATCAACAGTGTAACATTCTTCCATTAAAGGGAAATCCTTTATTTTTATTTTAATTAAGCCGGTTAGAAAATTTTTTAGTTCATTTTGTTATTTGTTAAAAATATATATTGAAGTTTAATTATTGAAATATTATGGTAAATAGAGCGAATGTAATCTTTTATCATATTTAGTACAAATTATTATAAAAGATGATTATTTCTATATTTTAGGAATAAATAATTCTTTTTTTTAAACAGTGGTGAAAAATTAATTTGAATTTTTTATTTATTAATCTACATGAATCATATTTTCTGGCAAAAAAACTCTAACAGAACAACTAAAAATATACTGACATCAACGTTACAATATCTAAGAGAGAAAAAAAAAGGAAAAATATTTATAAATCAATGTATTTCTTTGAATTTTTTTGATCTGGATAAAAAAAAAATCATATCTAAAAATATATTTTGGTGTCATGTAATTCTGATTATATTGAAATTAATTTCTTGATTACAGTTTTACATTTTTGTTTACAACTTCTTATTTACATTTTTTAAGTTTAGCAGTATTTTAAGTAATTATTGAGTGAAAACTTTTCTTGGCGCGTTGTGCCGGACACTTTTATGATAGACATTTGCATTGGGGAAAAAAATAGATAAACCGGAAGAAACTTATATCAGCAGAGAGAAATAAAAGTCAATTATTACACAAACATTAGTAGTCAAATAACTACATTTTTATATAGTATATTCTAATGAATTTGACCCGAATATAAAATAATAAAACAAAGTGCCAATACAACGCCTTTCATTCAAGTTATATCTCTCGTAAGTTACACAGTATCTTTGGCAATAATTCCGTTATTCAGCATTGTACAAGTGTAATATACATTATTTTTGGACTAAATAATTGGTGATTTTATACAATTATTGACTCGGCTTACCAGTCGGCAAATTGGCATATTTAATATTTACTCGTGCGGGTGTTAGGTTACGTTTATTGATATAATACGATGTTTGGAAACTCATCTTATTTTATTAGATGAGTTTCAAATTTAATTTAATTTTTTTTTATAATCGCGTTAATATTTCATTATAATCTATCAAGAACTGAAATTAGTCGACACAAATTTCAGTGAATTAACATTCATTGAACATTAGGTACGAATCTAATAATAAACATTAGATACGGATTATACGAAAAAGTAAAAATGTAAACACAAAATATTGATATAAATTCAAAACATTCCCCTTGATTTATTGTTTTAAAATCTTTATAATTCAAAAACTATAACAAAACAGCACACTTTTATAAGCCCTGTGAAAACAACAACATAAGTCAAGATTATTGACTTTTGAATGTGCGTCATGTTTATGAATAATTACAGTATTTTTATTTAAAAAAAGGAAGAAATGTATCTAAGAGAAATTTCATTAAAATTATCGTTAACAAAACGATTTCGTACAATTTTGATTTTTTATTGACTAAATTTTTTAAAATATAATTTTTTTAATAGTATATTTTACGACATGGTACTCTGAAATTTATATTTAAATTATTAAGTACATGTACATTAATGTAATATAAAGGAATATATTTTGAAGTTAAGTTATAATTAATACGAAATTGTGGTTGTTTTTGTGCCTGAACAAGAAGGAGGAAGGCGGCTTAGTCATGTGTTTTTGCTTAGCCTGAGGCACCAAACTTCCATTTTCCTTCCCTAATTCTCTGTTACTGGACGGGTTAGATGGGCGGATGGCAGATGGTACTGGATACGCCACATCATATCCAGATATACGCTTCTTCATCTTCTTCTTTTTCTTCAACTTCTTCTTGTTTTTGTTCGGTCGATATGGATTTTGCATTAAGAGGGTATCATTTTCTGCCCCTCTTATTTCTTTTCTTTTGACTTGTAGGAATCTTTATGGAGACTGGAAAATATATGAGTCGTTATATATATATATATAAATTTTATAGTTCTCTAATGTTAGTCGTCGTCAACGCCATAGTTTTTATATTTATTTATTATAGTCTATTTATCTAATATATTTATTTCAGAATCACTAATTTCGCTTTAGGATGAATAAATTTTAAGTCTTTTTCTCGAATAGATAAACAAATATAAATATATATTTTAGCTTTTTGTATTTGTTACAGTAAAATTATTCTAGACAGTTTTATAAAAATAAAACTTTAGTAACACAATGTATAAAGGATAAACATTTTTATGAATTGTATCACTAAGCCGCTTTGATATAATTTAAATATAACTGCAGGGTTAAAAAAAGATATATAAATAAAATATAATAATAATAATGAATATTTAATAAAAATCTGTAAAAGTATTCAGAAAAAAGTTATACCGGAAAATTATATATTAAAAAAGAGAATAAAAAGATTAACGTCGTGTGGACAAAAGAAATAATAAATATACAAAGAAGTGAATAAACGTATTGAGAATTATAATAAAAATGATGGATACACATACGCTAAGAACTGTAACTGTCTACTGTAACCTTGTTGTGAAGAGATAAATAAATGTTGCTTAAAAATCATTTAGTTCTTCACAAAAAGCATCCGTAAATAAATTTTTTATTTAAAAAAAATTGTTAGATTTTAAGTACGAGTATGTTTGTTCACTAAAATATTCCATTTTTAGTAGACTTGAAAATAATTATTAAAATAGTTGGTTAATTTCACCGATATAAACTTTGATATAGCGCCATATATAATAATACTTAAATTTACTAAATTTCGGTAAAAGCTTTGAACAAATTATATTTATTATAATTTAATATAACTCCAATAAATATGTGAACTATTAACTAAACAATAATTTAGTTACAGACTAATTACAAAAAATAACTTTTAATCTGAATAAATATTTAAATTAGAAAAGATAAGTGTTAGTTTGAATAAATATTTAAACTATACATTTCCGTGAAAAACAAAAAAAACAAAACATAAACCAAAAACATATAATTCCACCATTTTTTTCTGTAAAAAATTATATTCTTCAGCTTACTGTTTAACAAAAAATTCTTAAAAGAATATAGCAAATAACAGTAACAGTTATTTGTTTCCAGTTTCCCCCACCCCCAAAAAAAAAAACTGATCTAAAAATTAATTTAATAGAAACCACAGTTATTTACACACACACACACACACACACACGCACGCACGCACGCACACACATGCGCTCGCGCACAATCTACAGTTCAAATTGCTTTCATGTGATGGGCCGTTTTGTCTGGTTTTGGTGTGAATCCTCTTTTGTTATCTTCTTTTATTTATTTTTTTTTTAAATAATCTTTTTTTCACCAAAATGACAAAATTCTGAATTCTGAAACTTGTGGCTCACCTAGCTCTTCTTAAAAAAAAAAGGTTAGCGCCCCAATATTTTTAAAATTACCAGCTGTTAAAAATAATAATTGGAATTACTGGTTTTAAGATGTGCTCTTAAAAAAAAAACTAAAAAGTTAAAAGTAGTATATCCTATTCCTGAGTTGAAACTTACATTTTAAATGGTTGAATTAAAACGAATATTTAATCATATCTGGTAATATTTTTATTAAAAAAGCTTTAAAAAAAAATTACAATTGTATCTTTATAGTTATACTCGTATTACATCAATAGTAACAGCATATTCAGTATAACAATACAATAATTAAAACAAAGTATTTAATTGAAAAATTACGCTTACATTAATGTAAAGAATAACGAGTTTGTTAATACGGTTTGCTTTAATTTTCTTAAAACAGTCGAAGTCCCCGCGTTTGGTAAGATGCAGCCGATTTCTCCTTTTGGTTAGCAACATTTTTATACAGCACTAAATCCATGTTCAGACAAATACAAAGATGGGAATTCTATCAGAAATCGTTGAAAAATCGACCATAATCCAGGGTACATTTCCGGGATTGTCCTTTGCAGCAAAAATTCTTTATTGCATTACATAATTTTTGCCTTTCTTTTTTAAAAGTGAGCCATCGTCTTCCTAGTTCGCCTGAAGGCTCCCAATTTTCTGTGACCGTTCTACCGCCTCACCTGAAGGTCTCCAGTGCCCACAAAACGCGACATTATGGCCACTTTGAGAACGAAGGTTTAGAGGTATTTTTGGTTATGATACAATTATTTTTAATTTTTATTCATTGCAATATTTTTTTTTTTTTAGATTTCTTAAAAATATTAAAAATTTTTATATAAAAATATTTTTAAAGTGAAAAGTTTTTTAGATGTGTCATTCAATTTTGTATGGTCACTGAAAACACACTCTAAAGTGAAACGCTCATTCGTGTAAATTCGGGTTACCGAGTTTAGCCGAGCGCGGGACATGCAGTCTGCTGGGTAGTGAGTAACTATGATCAGTAAGGCTTTGTTGTGGTACGCTCGTTCGGATAAATTCGTGGACTCGAGTATTTCCGAGTGGAAGAAACAATCACTTGTGATGGCTTGTGTGCTTGGTTGTATTTTGTTTTATGTTAAATATTTTAGTTTTTAATTGTTGTTCGGTGAACGTGTAACTATTCGTGTAATTACTATATCTATCTTTCAGTATATACCTAATAGTCCATCATCGTTCTAATTCTGAAAAATATTATTGTAGAATAATTCAGTCATTATTTATGTAAGTAAATTTATATTATGTATTTCTCATATATATGGATTGCGACAGTATAATATTTCAAAGAGTACTATTCATTATGCACATAGTTAACTTCCTCATTCCGTACATTATATATTTTATTTGTGTAATTACTATATATATATATATATATGTATATTTCATTGAATACATTTAGTGAGTGTATCATCCATCAACTGAAAAATATTACTGAAGAGTAATTCAGTCATTGCGTGTGTTCAGCAGAAAGTTCTAAGTTAGGGTATTGTTGTAGAACTACAGCAAAAGTACTTTTTACTAATTATTCTGCAAAATTCATATTTACTGTAATTTCGCTTATTAACTGTACGTTTAAAGTTTCTGCTGATAGTAGATTATGTATATAAGACATTTTATGTATTTCTCATATGTGTGGGTGGTTTAGATTAGTATTTCAAAGCATACTTTTCACAATTGTGTAGCGTATTGCTAATATTAGTAAAATATTTAATATTTTACTATTATTTTATGTAGATATTTAGTTAGATATAAGTTAAAAGTATTTTATCATATTTTATTTACCATATGTCTGATTGTTTCATTCTTAGATTATGAAAATATTGATTTTAAAAATCATCCACAACACGATTCAACTGAATAATTGATACACAATTATAAATGTTGAAATTGTAGATCTGATGATTTTTCACATGAAAATAAATAAATAATAAATGTATATATATATATATCTTGTTTCTAATTCTTCCAAGTAATGACATCTTCTGTATATATAAAAATAAATATATGTATGTTGGTTTGTCTCGTATGACATCTTCTGTATATATAAAAATAAATATATGTATGTTGGTTTGTCTCGTATGCGTTCCTATGTCATTCATCCGATTGGGATGAAACTTCGGTTAGTTGCTCTGCTTACACTCGCGATGGTATCAGAATTAGTTTTATTATCTAAATAAAAATTTTATTCATGTTAAGATTTGACTCATATTCATAATATGTGTGTGTTACTTACATGGAAAGAAATACCTCTGCAGAAAAACTGGCTAGATGGCGTTGGAGACGAGATATGTAGAAAAAATGTATTTATGAATTGATTTTTTTTTTCTTTTTTGTTTAACCTCCGGAACCACCGTCAGAGGATGAGATGAATGAATTGTAGCGTGTGTGAAAAATGCCATGTCTGACCGGGATTCGAACCCGGGACCTCCGGATGAAAGGCCGAGACGCTACCACTCAGCCACGGAGGTCGGCATGAATTGATTTGGCTTATATTCGAAATATAAATTATAGTGAAAAAAAAAAAAAAATTTGGATGAACTATATGCCGCTAGTAGGATATTTACGAAACAAACAAACAGATTTTCTTCTTCTAAATATATATATAAATAGCAATATTCGTATGTGTGTCCGCTATAGACTAAATAAGTACTGAACCGATTTACGCACGGGTTTTGAAAAATGGTCCGCGATGTGCGGAGAAGCTTTAAAAGCTATTGAAATCTTCAGCAGTAGAAAGTTTAGGGGTATTTTTATCAGACTACTGTGTTAAGTGTGTACTTTGAATTAAATCCGACAGGAAGTACTGTTTTGAGAATTGGATTTATTTACATTCTCACTTTTTTAAACTGAAAGGTTAAATTTTGTGAAGTTCCGTATTTTTTGTAAGTTTCTTAATGTTCAGTATTAATTGTGATGATTTTGTAGCTATATCTCTTTTCGTTAAAAAGTTATTTATCATCGACTAATGTGTTTTGAGTGTTGTTTGAATTATATCCGAGAGGTTGCGCTGTTGTTTTGCCAATTGTGTATTTATTTACATTTTGACTATTAGAAAGCGTAAGGTTAAATGCAGTTTCGTAATGTTAAATGCAAATTTTGCAGTTTCGTAATGTTTAGCTTTTTTTTAATATTTTATCAAATTTACAATTGTGATCATGTAATATATATATATATATATATATATATATTTTGTGTGTGTACACACAAAATATGTATGACGAAGTTCTCCGGGGACTTTCATAACCTATTCTACTCATGAAAATAATGGAAAAGATTTCTGCTAAAATAATGAAAAACGTGTGCTAAAATCTTTCGTTTGCAAATTACGGCTCGTGAAAGATTTCACTCGGATATCAACTATCCCGGTGAAATGAGATCGTACTGAAATTTCTAGGACGTCAATTAAGGAGCATAATTAATGTCTCATGTGGTCATATGGATCTGAAAAATTGAATGAAGTAGGTCCTAGAACCCGTTTTTGAGCCGTTTTAGAGAAATATGGTGTGAAAACCAATTAACTGGGTAAAAAAACAGGTTTATTATGTTTGACCTTAATACTTTGTTAAATGGGTATAAAATACATAAACCTTTTAGAGAATTTAATTTTAAACAAAATGGTGTATGATTAGTTGAATAAATCAGTGATTAGAAAAATTCGAATTTTAGTTGGTATCGGTACACTAGGCCAAAATGCATTATACGAACAATTTTATAATTAATGATAAAAAATGAGTCGCCCATTTTCAACTCATTCCTTGGCATGCTTCTGTATTACCTTTGTTGCATTTTTGGTTTTTCTGGGTTGTCCTTAAGTTGATCTACCGCATCCATAATGCGGGCAATTGATTTCTCACGAGAATTTATTTATGATTTATGTACAATATTTTTCATCCATCCCCAGACGATAATTCATGAATTTTTTCAGTAGGTACTTATGGATTGAAATTAGTTTCAGATCAATTTTCTTGCTTTCAGTAGATATGTTGAAATTTTCATTTTATATTATCTCGCGAACATTCTCTGTTAAACAATTAATTATTATTTTATCATTAATATTTATTTTACAAAGCTCACCACTTCTTCAATCTATATGCCTAGTAAATCTTTCATCCAAAATCTACCTTTGATCTGGATGTTCCGGGTTTTAAACTTTTTAATCCTTAAAAAATTCATTATCGTTCATCGGTGACTGTTATCTGTCATTAGCTAGTTATTGCAGTGTAAGTAAATAAGTAAAGTTCTATTCCAAAATACTTCTTAGTTGTTTAACGATTGAAATGAGTTTTAAATTTTTAAATAATTTTTTTTAGATTAATTTTTGAGCATATCAAATTTACCTAAACATCTGTTTAGAGTAGCCCTTTATATTAAATGTAGAATAATTTAATTCAGCTACAGAACCTAAATTTTATGACGAAATTTATTTAAAATAATTTGTGTCTGAAGAAGAAGCTGTCGTTCTAAATTACTTTTTTAGATTCTGAGAGTGCCGTAGGTGTCCCGTTGGATGGGGGTTAACGTTTATTTATAGACTTTAGTGAGTTAATGATGGATTTTTTTAGTTTTGTTAATACTAACCAAGATAGCTAGGCTCTGTGATAGCTGACTCTGTGATAGCTCTAGATAGCCGGCCTCTGTGGCACGAGTGGCAGCGTCTCGGCCTTTCATCCGGAGGTCCCGGGTTCGAATCCCGGTCAGGCATGATATTTTCACACACGCTACAAATCATTCATTTCATCCTCTGAAGGTATACTTAACGGTGGTTCCGAAGGTTAAAAAGAAAAGAAAAAGATAGCCTAGGCTGTCTTGGTTATCTTGGGTTTCGTTAGTTATATTTTTAGGGTTGTTTTTATAGTTCTGTAGTGATTTATCGGTTTTTTTCTTTTGTTTTGTCTTTTTTGTTATTTTTTGTTTATACTGTACTAAGTTCGTTTTGTTATCTTTTGTTTATTGTAGCAGCCGCCTAACGCGGTGACCATATTGCCATTATGATTGGCTGATTATTTTGTTTACTTTTTTTTTGGGATTGGCTGTTAGGTTTGTTTTCATTTATTGTCACTGGTAGATCTTTGTTTAGTTGTTTATGTTTATTTAATACGAGTAGAATTGCAGTATTTTTAAGCTGTTATTCCGGGCTCTCTCTTATCTGTTTAGCCTCCGGAACTACCTAAGACGTTACTTCAGAGGATGAATGAGGATGATGTGTATGAATGTGAACGAAGTGTAGTCTTGTACAATCTCAGGTCGACCAC
>JAAAKQ030051344.1:0-16253 GCA_010016005.3 Zanna intricata | reverse complement strand
TCAGCAATAATCACAAACTGGGGAAGGTACACACTCGACCCCAGTTCAAAATAACACCAAAGAGACCTTTAGCAGCGGAACATTCTGTCCGCCAAGAGAGACTTATTTTCATTGGTTCCAGAGGTAAAGTCAAATAAATTTTTGTTAATAAAATATTTGGATCTTACAAGGGAAGGCACATGGGTTCAAATCAGACTTCATCTCACTTTTTTACCTTTTTTCTAATCAAATTTTTTTAAACTTTTCGTTTTTAGATTTAATATACTGATTTATTAATAATTATTAACCGGTGATTGAAAAAAAATTACAATAAATAATAATTCAATAATAACAATAAAAAAATAAATATGGCAAAAATCAGAATTTATTTGTGAAATAAAATTTTATGTACTTTTAAAAATGTGTGTATGTAATTTAATAGGCATTATTACATATGGGTATATGTAATAGATTTGATGAAACATCGGATTATTTAATATTAATTGAAAATTATAGTTTAGAATCTTATTATTTTTGGGTTTTCGTACAAGGAAGTGATGTGGTGTCCCAATCTCATTTTTCATTTATATATTGCTTTTAATTATTGTTTATTATTTTTTTCATTGTAAATAAAATAAATCTAATTATATAAAATATCGTTCTTTTTTTAATTTAAAAATAAAATTTTACTTTTAGTTTAGTAATAAATTATACATTTAATTTTCTTTTCCATTTCTATATATTTATATTAAATAACATAATTGATTGAGCAAAATAGATATTCTGATTGAAATAATTTTTTGATAATTTTTTTATTTTTTAGCAAATGAGATATAAACAAATTAAATTTTTTTTGAAGTGAATTCGTCATTTTGCCTAGAACCATTTTTATAAAAACCATACAAATCTAACAAAATTTTTCATCAATCAATTTAACGGTTCTAATTTTATACTCAAAGTAATACAAGTTGACTTGATTACTTTTTTTTTTTTTTTAGTCTGTTGTAAAATATAAATTTATATTAGCAAATCCATTACGAAGTAGTTAAATTGGGTAAATAAGAAATATATTTTATTTAAAACTATTAGGATTTCTCATAGAATTAATTTACGAATTTTAATTTAGGATACAATTAAATTATGCTCCTCAGTTCTTATAAATATTTAGCTATGTAATTAAAAAAAAATTATTCTTTCATATTATATAGATCTGTTAAATATACTTTTAATAAATATTAGAAGAATTTATAAGTAACTAGCATCCCTGTCGCGGCTTCGCCCGCTCAAGTACAGCGCGGGCGTTTCCTTACTTAATTTTGTTTCCCGTCGGTCAAGGCTTCGCTTCGCTTCTCCATCGTCTATCCAGGGGGCAGAGCACTCTGGACCCCTCAGTGTTCATTAAATTCACGCTTATGAGATTAATAATGATAAACAAAAATAAAAATTATTTATGACCCGCTAATTGGTTTTGTAGACTTTTGTAGGCTTCGCTCACAAAATATGTAATCGGAATTACAAACAAATTACCACAACAATGTTATCAAATTCATAAAGACTGATTCAATATTGAGTCTATGTGCAGTAGCGTAAAATGTATAAAACAATTTATGTTTTTTACTCCTTTAAATATTAAAATTAAAAAACTCGAAAATGGTTTTTAAATATTTATCTGAAGAGTATTTGCAAGTCCGAATTGAGTGAATATCTTGTTCAGTACAGTCAGAAATGGGAAAAATTTGCAATCATTATCCATTTTTTAACATTCTTCACCTTTTACAAGATGGAATTTTTAAAAAAATTTAGAAATCGGTTTTTTAATAGTTTTCCGAGTTATTCGGTAAATTTCGGAAAACCTCGAAACATATGTTTCTTAATTTTTAACGGGGTACCTATACACCAAATTGCACTACTATATCTCTATTGGTCCCCGAGATATGAAGGCTCCATACTCCTAACTTACATTATTTTTAGTTTATTTTAGGATTTACTTGAAAAAGTTTGGGAAATTACGGAAAACCCCGTATTTTACTAACTCAAAAACCTTCCCTAGCATGCATCCAACCATTCCCCAAAGTTTCATCGCTATCGGATGAACGGTTTAGGAAGGCATAAGAGACATACAGACAGACAAACATTCATTTTTATATGTATGTATTTTGAGAATCTTTTATAAATGTCGTATAATACTATCAGTTCTATAGCTCGAAAATTTATAATTCAGAAAATCAATTTCTCTTTGTAATTTTGTTCTGATATTTCATTAAAATCCGTCTCCGTAGAGAAAATAACGAAAAGGTTTGTATGAGTTGTATTAAATTTCTAGAAAAAAACAGTTATAAAATCCACAATTATTGAATTCATGTTGTTAAAATTTTTCTGTTTGTAATAATAATAATAATAATACATGAGTTTAAAAAAATTCACGAATTTATTAGAAGATGTTCTTGTTTTGTAAATGGTATTACGTATGTATGTGTAGCTATGTTGAATTTAATGAGAATACATTTTTTTTTGTAGAGGCAAAAAAAAAACTAAGAATTTTCTATTCCCAGTGAAATATAATCAATACAGTTTTTGTGTTTTTCATTTTATTTATTGACTGAATTGGGCCAAGGTAGGAGCGTGCGTATTTGTTAGGGTGGTATATTCAGGCATGAAAAAAAAAAAGGAAAAAAGGAAAGGAAGCGAGGTGTAGCATTACGGTAAACCAATGTTGACAGACCGTATGTCTCCGGGGTGTTTTATTTACCTTTCCACATGGGGAAGTCTCTGTATTTCTGCCATCGTTTCTCTCATCAGAGCCTTTTATTATCTCTTCGATCAAAGTCACTTTTTGGTTTGAGGTGCTAGATTTTTTTCTTCCTGTACCTTATAGGAAAATTTACTTGGAATGTTTGTTATATTGAATTTCTATTATTAGATATCAAACTATGAAAATAAGTTTTATTCGCTTATATACTAATTTTATTCTTTTTTTTATATATATATATTTTTTTGATTATTTGAATGTTTACCCTAATTAACGCATTTTATAAGAAAAATACTTTTTTTTTATCTTAAGGGAGAATAATATCTGCAAATGATGTTTAGTTTGGGTGATGTATTTCCTTATCTACGGCATTGTAATTATACCGATTTTTGTGAGATAGATTATTATCAAATGATCTGTCTCAGTTGAACCGTTGGGTACAGAGTTGAAAAAAATCAAAATGGCGGGTGTTAGAAGCCAATAACAAAATTTCACAAGTAGAGTATCAAATAATTGAAAAAGAAGATTTAAAAAATTAAGAAAAACTGATAGAAACTCCCTGTATAAATGACGTTTATAGTTCCGTACCGATTAATAACTAATTATATATAGAAACAAATTCATTGATAAGAAGTTAAAAAAGAAATATTATTTGATAAGTTCTTCATTTCTTAATCTTTTTTATTGTATAAAAAAATAAAAAATCGTCTAGAGCATAAATAATTAATATTTTTATATTTAAGTTTGGGAGGCCCTTAATTTTTAACTTTACCGATACTGAACACAATTACCTGCTCACTTAAAGATGTGTTTATTTGAGTATAGCGAAATTGCGCATCAACTTCTATTTACATACTTTACTTGCTCATTTAGTAACAAAACGCTGATCTTACAATAAATCTTTAAGTGTTGTAATCGCGAAAAATTTGGCTTTCAGATTTTAACGGGAACAACGGAATAATTTGACCATCCCTGAATTCATTTTGACTAGTTTCGGCGTGACATCTTTACATACGTATGTATCTGACATAAGTCAAAAACTATTAGCAGTAGAATGTTTTAATTTTGGATTTAGGATTGTAACATCTAGTTGTGCAATTCCCCTTTTTGATTGCAATCGGCTGAATCAAAGTTTTCCATAAAAGCTCAAAATCTAAAAAAAATTTAGATATTGGACTTTTTCTTAAGTGTAGTAATAAGCTCTCATTAAGAGCTTTTCAACGATATATTATAAATGGTACTTATTGTCATTGGCTCCAGAGAAATACCCAACTAAAATTTTAATTAATGAAATATTTAGATCTTACAACGGTACACAACAACATCGGACTTCATCTCCTTTTTTTTTAACTTTATTTTTAATTTAAATATATTGATTTATTAATAGTTATAAACCCGTGATTGTAAAAAAAATTACAATAATAATAATTCAATAACAACAATAAATAAATAAATATATATATATAAATATAAATATATTTGAATATATTATGAATATAAAGATATTTGTTCATATATAAAAATATATGATCAAATATCAGACGTTATTAATGAAATAAAATTTTATGGACTTTTTAAAAATATATGTGTATATTTAATTTAATAGGTATTATTACATATGTGTATGTGTAATAGATTTGGGGAAACTCCTGTGATTATTTAATATTAATTGAAAATTATAATTTAGAATTGTATTATTTTTGGATTTTCGTATAAGGAAGTCATGTAGTGTCCACATCAGATTTTTATTTTTATGATTGATGAAATTATCATAAAAAAATTATTATTAATTATTATGAAAAAAATGTTATAATTCTTTGGAAGTCAAACCCAGAAGCTCTTGATTATGAGAAGCCAATGTTTTTCTCTGCAATAAACGTAAATGGTCTCGATTGAACACTGTTTTGTTTAAAGATGAAAATCGCTAACGACTGACACCGACTCATATATACAACAGTTTATTTCCAAAGTAACTTGATAAAATAAGGAGTTTTTCTTGTCTCAAAAATTTATAAATCTATTTAGGTCATATAAATTAAGTATAATTAAAAGATATTTAATCAGGAACTGAAAAGCAAGAAAATATTTCGATATATAGGAAAAAATTTCGTTTGGGGCTTATTTAACATATAAGATTTTCACGGAAAGAAGTAAAATCATAGAAAGAAAACTGGAAAAAAATATAGGAACAAGAAGAATTGGATTCTTTATAAACATTAGAAGCGAAAGAGTGTATACAACAATAAAGTATAATTTTCAGAAAACATTTAGAGCTTTTAGTAAATATATCCGATTTATTAGACTAAAAAAAAGGGATATCTGTGTGTCAAATTAAATAAAACATTTAACTTCTAGTGTTAAAAAAAAACCTATTTAGAGAAACAAAAGGGTAGAATGTGAAGAAGAGCTAACTTTAATTAAAAATGAAGTGATAAGGATGTAATATGTACATCAGGATTTTTTCAGAATTCCCCCCTACAAAAAAAAAAACACTTAATTTTTTAACCAATCGCCCAAAAATCGAAGTATTTTTAATATTCAATAAGAATTAGATAGGAATACGCATGTTTTAAAATGAAAAATTAAAATTCAACGTATATATATAATTGAATGAATAAGCGACTAAATAAATAACCCAATAACCGGATATTACGATTCTTATAACCATTTATATATATTTGTTTTATAAGTATAATCTTTTTTTTTATTTAACCTCCGGAACCTCAATCAACTATCATATCAGAGGATGAAGATGAATGATGTGTAGCGTGTGTGAAAATGCCATGCCTGACCGGGATTCGAACCCGGGACCTCCGGATGAAAGGCCGAGACGCTATCACTCGGCCAAGGAGGCCGGCATTATAAATATAATCTAACCAAACTTAACCTATGCTCGCTAACCTTACTAATTAACTGTAATGTTTTAAATACTGAAATAATAAATTCTGTAATTATTGCAACTATTTATTATTTAAATAATCAAAACATTACTCTTAATTAGTCGAGGTTAACGATCGAAGCGAGCGTTGGTTAGGTTTGGTTGATTATATTTATAATTTATTTCTATAATTAATAGCAATAATGCTTATATTTTTAGCATTTCAAAATATAAATATGAATAATTTTAAAATATGTTATCGGGCTATTGGATTATTTCTCCAACCATATTGATTGTTAAAATCAATATTTTTATGCCATTTTGAAACATGCATATTCCCACCTAATTCTTATTGGATATTAGAAATACAAAGATTTTTGGTTGATTGGTTAAAAAATTGTTTGTTTTTTTTGGGAGTAGGGGAATTCCGATAAAGATCTGTACATCCTTCTGCTACTTCTCAAATAGTTTACGAGAAAGGCAAAACTTGAATTTCAGAAAACTTTCACCGCTTAGTACATTCCAAGAACAAAAATAATTATGTTTTGATAAATAGAAGAAATTATTCCTACAATAGAAACAACAAAAAACAATTTCATAAACAATATAGTAAAGAAAAATTTGTTAAAAGAAGGAAGCGTAATGTCGTAGAATTACTATTTAGGTAATACAAATATGAAAGATGGACAAGTAAAGAAGATACCAAGTAGAATGGTACAAGCAAGGGAAGCAGCTTTAAAAAATTATTACTAGCGTAACATATACATCTACAAATATCAGTTCTTAAAAAAAATAGCAGAAACAATAGTCAAATATTGATAACAGAAAATAAAAAAAACTGAGATAAAAGGTTTGAAATGGGATGTTGTAGTAAAATATGAAGAATTGGGTTGGTTGATAAAGTTCGAAATATGAGGTCTGAAGACAAACAAAAATATAAAAAAAAAATTATAGAAAAAGTTTGTAAAGAGGAAAAGACACTGCTTCCTTATATCATAAATTTCATTTATATTATAAATACATGTAATTAATTAGTCTTCTTTTTTTTTTGTTTTTTTTTTCTTTTTTTTTTTGTTTTACCTCCGGAACCACAATTAAGTATATCTTCAGAGGGATGAGATGAATGATTTGTAGCGTGTGTGAAAAATGCCATGCCTGACCAGGATTCGAACCCGGGAATTAATTAGTCTGGTGTTAAATATATATATATGGAGAAAATAAAGATATAAAATTATTATAAAGATTGGAATAATTGTACGGAACAAATTTATAAGTATGTTGGTTTATAGTAAATATTTTGAAATAAAAAAATTAGTGTACAACAGAAAGAAATGAAGGATTGCAACAGTAGATGTTAGTAGACTGAAAAAAAAGCTGGTAAAGTAGTCTTGCCATCATTTATTGCATGTTAATTCCTTACACGACCTTTTCATAGCAAAATCTCTTTGCAACGTAATCATTAAAAGTCTTATTTCTTTATACCAAACGTTTAGATAAAAATAAAAAAATAAAAATTTCCAAATCTTTTAAATTATGGGGCCCCCGTTCAATAGTGTTTATTTTTTTAGTAATTATAATGGTTAACATTTAAGCATCATAATATCATTAAAACATCAAAATTTTGAAATTTCATGTAGAAAAAATTTTGATTTTGGGACTCCCGTGCTGTGTGGGGTAATATAATAAACATATTTTTATAATATAATATAATATATATATATTTTATATAATATAATAAACATATTTGAATAAAGAATTATTTTAAAATACTGAAAAAGTGAAGGACGATATTTATAACAATAAAAAAGAAACGTTTTTTATTTTGGGGGTAGCGATATATATTGTATAGGCTTAAACTACTTAAATTTTAAATGCTCTCAGAGCTATAAAGAAAAAAATTGTAATAATAAAAATTAAAGTCAATAACAGAATATATATTTTTCAAAGGTGAGAATAGATACAAAGGAGATTATGTAAACATACTTGTATACTGGTAAAAAGCTTAAAAAATTTCCTTAAGTAAAGTTTTCTTTAAATATTACATTTCCTCCAATAATGGCTTTACAAGCCAGTGAGGCTTTATGTTCTTGATTTAACAAGAACATAAAAATTCTCAAAATACTTTGTATAAGATCCAGGATTTACTGGATCTAGGAATCCACTAATAATCAGACTACGGGTGGAAAAATGGTGTTTCGAAGACAAAAATATTAATAACCTCACTTAACAGGCACAGTATCAAATCGGTTTAAAGTGGTTGTTAGTCCTGAAAACATTACCGAAAACTTTTTCTGAGACAATCTTTAATATGACAGCCCTTACGGCAAGGGATAACCAAACTATTGCTGGAATAGTTAAAAAATGGGGCCTCTCCTATGCTAAAAATGTGAAACTTTTTATCATATGCAACCATTGTATTGAATAAATGTGATATTTTTCTTAATTTAAAGGTTAAATCATTTTTATCTCCTACTTAAAACCGGTGAAATCTACCACCAATAACTATAGCACTATAGAATTATATGAAATAGCAATAAATTTTTAGACATTTTGAAACGCGAAGGGAAAAAAAATGCATTTCAATTTTAAAGATAGGGCTTGTTTTTTTGAAAAAAATTTGGATTATTTTTAACTGCATATTTGTAATTGTAGGTAAATTTTTTAAAGTAAAAGCAGGTAAGTTTTTTCTAATGTTCAAAGTTTCTAAAGATTCTAAAGTTACAAAACAAATTCTATTTTCAGATTTCAACGGAAAATAACCGTTTTAACCATCCCTGAATCAATTTTGACTAGTTTTGGCGTGACGTCTGTACGAACGTTCGTAAATATCCACAGATGTATCTCTCATAACTCAAAAACGATTAGCCGTACAATGTTGAAATTTTAGATTTAGGACTGTTGTAATATCACCTCTCCTTTTGATTGCAATCGACTGAACCAGTAGTGTCCAAAAAAACTCCAAAATCCCCCAGAAAATTGGATTTTGCTCTTTTTCTTAACTGCAATAATAAATCCTCATTGAGTACTTTTCAACAATCTATCATAAGTGGTACTTATTTTCATTGGTTCCAGAGTAATAGCCAAATAAAATTTTAATTAATGAAATATTTGCATGTTATAAAGGGAAGGCAAATCGGTCGAATCTGACTTCATCTCCTTTTATGTAATTTTTTTTTTTAAATTTAAATATACTGATTTATTAACATTTATTAACCTCTGTTTGTAAAAAAAAAATTACATAATAATTCAATAATAACAATAAAAAAGAGAAAAAATTTTTAAAATCAAAAGTTATTAGTAAAATAAAATTTTATGTACTTTTAAAAATGTGTATTTGTAATTTAATAAGCGTACAAGGAAATTATGTGGTGTCCACATCAGATCTGGTGAAACATCTGATTATTAAATATTAATTGAAAATTATAATTTAGAATTGTATTATTTTTATTTATGCATTTGTTTCAGTATACTTGATAATCATTATCGGCATAAAATTTGGTAACTTTCTCCTGTTTTGTTTTTGTTTTAATTTTGTAATGGTTTCATCAGTATAATTAAAAAAAAAACAAAAAAACATTGTATTAAATAGATTACAGCCTTACATTTATTTAAAGTGTAATAAAGGAACTTTAACTTAATATGTCAGGTAAGATTGTTGATTTAAAAATTCTAAAAATATTTGATGTTAATAAATTCTAATATTTTAGCAATTGTGTATCTGCCCAATTTATTAAAGAATTGGACAATCGTATCTTACTTTCAAATGAAATAAGTTTAAATGAAGTGCAGCTAAAAATGTGTATGTGTAATTTAATAGGCGTACAAAAAAGTCATGTAGTGTCCACATCAGATTTTTTTTTTTGTAGAGCAACTCTAAAACGTAAAGACTTGCAGAAAAACCCCATACCCTATTTTTGACAGCTTTATAAAACTTTTTTCTTTAATATTGTTATTTTGGCTATATTCACCGGGAATGTAAAAGCAAATGAATAAAAAACTTACAAACATTTAAAATATTCGGTCACAGACCAATTATGAACTTCCTTTCCACCAGTGTGATTTTGATACAGATGGCAATTAATCATTATAATGCTGTAGATATTTACATTTTAACACAAGATACCAGTTCATATTCAAAACAATTGTTAGTTATTCAGCTTTTATCCATTTTTTTTAAAATGTAATGTTATTACATTTAAAATCAGAAACAAAAATAAGTAAACTTTGGAAAATGACATTAAAAATAAAACAATAATTACTATTACCAGAATTAATTTTTATTTTGTTAATTTAAACGTAACGTAACACTTTTAACGATAATAATAATAATAATAAACATAATTATAGTAATATTAAAAAATGAATATCAGTTATAGAATGAATAAAAGTAATTAACGATTACTAGTAAATAAATGTCATTACTGTTGGGCTAACCTAACCAATTTATTGTTTCGTGCATTTTTAAAATTTCCGCTTTGTATATATGTTTAACATCTGTTCCTTAACACCTGTTGTTATGAAGCAGACTATTAACTTTAGCAATAGTGAACGAAAAATAGAATTGAAATTTAATTAAAAAGCAAATAATTTAATTTTTTATTTTTACTATTAATCCACGAAAAATTTAATTTTAACATTTCGTTTAATTAAAAAAACAAAAAAGAAGTACAAAAAAAAACATTAAATCAATCTTATAAAATATTTTCTAAAAAATATGATTTTCAAATAGTAAATTCAATCCAGTGTCTGCCGAAGAAATTTTGCCTTTGACTGATTACAGGAGATTCAACTATAAATTTCACAGAACTTTCTCAGGGCTGCCAAAAACACCGCCCAATAAAAACCATTAAATATCTACCAACAAGAATATCTTCAACATTCTTGTTAAACAGCCGTTCTAAATTTACCAAAATGAAACAATGAATTATAACCTTCAATCTTATTAACTTGCTTGAAACTACCTTCAGGAAAAATATCTTTCCATTTCAGAAAAAAATCTGATGTGAACTCTGTATGACTTCCTAGTACGCCTATTAAATTACATATACACATTTTTTTCTGTATTCATTTAAACTTATTTCACTTGAAAGTAAGAAGACAATATATATGAAGAAAAAAAAGGTAAAACCAAAGAAAGAATAAAAAGATAAAGAGAAGATCATAAATGCAAAAAGTAAGAAAACTTTAAGACCATGGAAAGAATAAAACTGTTAAGAGAGGATGATGAGTATTAAATATTTACATTTCAACACAAAATACCAATTCATATTCAAAACAATTGTTAGTTATTTTGCTTTTATCAATTTTTTTTAAAATGTAATGTTATTACATTTAAAATCAGAAACAAAAATTAGATTAGAATCAAATAATAGAAAGAATAATTTGAAAACTAGAGAACGTGTACCCAAATTAAGATCAGAAGAATTATATCAAACCAAAGAGCGATTAAATGATTGGGAAAAAAAAACAAATAAATGAAATAACAACTCCGACTTAGGGCGAATATTAACAGAGGAGTAATGAACTATAAGATAAGAATTTTTTGCAGTTTATTTAAGATGGGGCATGAAAGCCTCAGTGTATATATTGTTCTTGTGAGGGTCTATCTTTCAGTCATTCTGCAGTTAACTTTAATGTAGAAAAAATTAACAGAAATTCCAGAAGAATTAAATAAAATTAAACTAGAAAATCCAAAAATAATACGGTTATAGATTATAATTTTTTATTAATATTTAATAATCAAATGTTTCACCAAATCTCTTACATATACACAAATGTGATCATGCCTATTATTCAGTTAAAAAAAAAGGAAAAGGAGATGATGTCTGATTCGAACCGATGGTCCTTCCCTAATATGTCATTAATTAAAACTATATTTGGCTATAACTCTGGAAACAATGTAAGTACCACTAATTAATATCATAGAAAAGCTCTCAATTAGGATTTATTACTGTAATTAAGAAAAAAAGTAAAAAATCCAAATTTTTGGGGATTTGGGGTTTTTTTTTGACATTCGGTTCAGTCGATTGCATTCAAAAGGGGAGGTGCACAACTAGATGTTACAACAGTTCTAAAACCAAAATTTCAACATCCTACGGCAAATCGTTTTTGAGCTATGCGAGATATGAACAGGCTCACGCCTCAACTAGTCAAAATGGACTGGGGAATGGTCAAAACGGATATTTCCGTTTAAATCTGAAATCGAAATTTTTCGCAGTCACAATACTTCCTTTACTTCGTATAAGGAAGTAAAAACGATAAGTGAAGTGAATAGTACTGCTTTAAAAGATATAAACGGGCTGTTTCTGCTTCTTTACTGTTTATACTTAAACTAAGTTTTCTTTTTCTTTCTTTCCTGAGAATACATACGTTGCAATGTGTTCGACTAGTAAACAAGCAGTTCCCCCACTGCCCAATGAGATGAGGAAGATATGTATGACATATAATTGAGGTGTAGTCTTGTACAGACTCAGGCCGAACATTTCCCAGATTTGTGGTTTATTGATTCCTACCACCAAAAGGGGACCGATATTTAACGTCTAGTATTTAAATCCGTGTAAAAGCAACTAACTTTTACTATGATTTAAACGTCAGAACCTTCGACTTCGAAAATCAGCTGTAAAACAACTGATCTGTGACAAGTTAATCACTAGATCCACCTGATCGGCTAAAATAAAATTTGTTAAGAAAGTGGTTTTTTATAATGATGTATTAACGTTCTTGTCATGATGTCTATTGCAATCTTGCAGATGATTCGGCAATCGAATAAAGTTTTATCTTGTGATCATAAAGTTAGATGAAATTGATTATAAAATATCATCTGTATGTTGTGTTTATTAAAATTCATTTTTTTCTTTCTTATTAATGCAAACAAACAACTGTCACGTTTTACTAATTCACTAAATAAAGATATTATATTATGTCAACTTATTAAACCAACTGATGTTACATATTATTCTTTTTAATTTAAATTTATTGATCACTAATAATTAAATAATTAAAACCAACTTAGCAAAAATTAAATAGATTTTAGTTCAAGCGCTTTCGGAATGAAATTCCATCATCAGGAACTTAAAATATGTATCATACTTATTAAAACTAAATTTTAGTAGTCTGTATAAAATATTTATGTAAAGTAAATTTATGTAAAAAAAATCAATTATGTAAAGTATTTTACACAAACTACGAAGTTTTAGCTTTAATAAGATTATAATATATATTTTTATGTTCCTGATGAACTTAGAATTTCATTCCAAAAGGGCTTTAACTAAAATTTATAATATTGTGGTAAGTGGGTTTTTATTATTCTAAAATCATACCAACGGGCCATGCTTCATAACATTATCATAAATAAATAAATAACCATCCATGAACTTGTCAGCAGAGTAGAACGCCCTAGACACCAAAAGGTCTTAAAAGGTTTTAGTTGAGGTTTAATTAGACTTAGAATGAGAATTTGTTTAAAATCCTCTGAGAGCCTATTAATTAATATAACGCCAACTTGCTATGGCAAACGTTCGAAATCTACTGTTCTATGCTATTGAGCATGCAAGTTGTCCATTCCTCGGGTATCTTAAAGATGTATGTCTCCGTCCCGCATTAAATTGCATTTCGAACGGCAATATATCACAATATTCAACAATTCCAGCTCCGAGTTCGATTTTTTATTTTTATTTTTTACACGACTCTCTGACTTTTAATTTCATGATCATTCTAACAGCTTTCTTCTGCAGCTGGAACACCCTACTCAGAAAGCTCAAACCAAAGTATCACCAAATTCGAATCCTTCAGGACAAATGTAGAAGTATTAGCCTATAGTAGGCTATTTTAAACAAATCTAATGAGCAGACCATCGCGAGTTTACACAGGGCAAAGATGCCCGATGAAACCTTAGCGCAAACATGATCTATGTGTTTATCCCAGGTTAGCCCTCGATCAAGGTGCATACGTAGGAATCTGGGAGGTTCGGATTCTTAAAGAGTTCATCATCAACCATTACGGAAGATTTTCTGTCACGCTTATGCTCTCGGAGACAAAATTTAATAACGTTCAACTTTGATTATTGGTCCGTAAGTTTATTTCTGAAAAGTGTTGATTACATTGATTCAGATTCATGAAGGTTTGACCTCCATATGACTTAAAGATTTATTACTAAAACAGAGAGTCGTATCATCAGCGTACTGAATCACATCTCAATGCTGGACAAACAATTTCAGGTTGTTGACGTAAATTAGGAATAGGACTTGCCCCAGGTTTGATCTGGGGATCCCATGGGTCAATCTTTCTCTATTAGATGTGGATACACTGTTTACGGTCCTGGAGTAAGACGCTACCCATTTATGTGGCAGACCCTCTACACCTCATGCTTCTTACTGGTGTAGCAGTGTCTCATGATACACACTGAAATATTGTTCACTATTAATTTTTTTACTAATCTACATGTATAATCACCCTCTACAAAAATATAACTTCTAAACCTTGTAATATTAATATAATTTTAAACTTAAACTAACTGCAATTAATATTAAATAATATAAAAGTAAATTTAATAAAGTTAATGTGATATTTAAGTGATTAAAAAATGTATTTGATGAACATCTGAATTGTCGGCAATTATTAATGTAAGATAATTAACATATCTTAGGTACTCTACGGAGGTGTGATTTAAAATTGTGTAATCACAATTATGGAGTAATCTTATTAAGAGATAATATTCAAACTAATCGTGCACTTAAATAATAAAACGTCAGTGAAGGGCGATATGGAGTGTATTCAGTCGTAATTCTTTTAAATCGTTATTCAAGTCACTAAAAATTCTTACCCAGTCTATTTAATTTATTTATATCCGTTTAAAGTTTATAGTAGGTAATAAAAGTGTATTTTGTAGACCTCTGCACACATCAGCCAATCAAGTTTTCTGAGAGATAAGTAAAATAAAAATTCCTTAACTGATTGAATTTTTAAAAGAAAAGCCTCTACTACCAACTTTTAGATATTTGTAACCGGCTGTCTTCGTAAATTAAAAATACTGAAAAAAACAACAAATTGTAAAAATTTAACTCCTTATACAGATCACGTAGGGGAGAAACTAATAAATAGTAATATCTGTCAAATGAACTTTAAGTTGTTGCTTTAAACTGGAAATCTTTAGACGCTCCTTTAAAATTTCTTAACTCTGTTGGTTCATGTTATATTTAATAAATATAAGAATTTTTTTTTAGTTTTTATTGCTTGATTATTAATCAGTCATATAATAGTGACGAATAAATAATAAGAAATTTGAGAACAAGAAATGAAAATTTTGTCGCTAATGAGAAATCCCATACTTGATCGGGATTCAAAACTTGGATTTCCGGATAAATTATTTTAATGAGTTCTATAAAATTAGATTGTGTGTAAGTGCTTAATGCTTAAATTATTTTAATGAGTTTTATAAAATTAGATTGTGTGTAAGTACGCAGTAGACTTAGTTATACGATACACATTTTTATGATGACAGAAATAAATTTATTTTTTATTCGAAACCCTATTTTTTCACTCAATGGTTGGTGATATCAAAACTTTACTTAGATAAGTTTTAGGCCCTTATCCGAAGAATAGTTGGAATTTTAAATAAATTTTGACTGCAATCGACTGAACCAAATGTGGCCAAAAAAGCCCAAATTCCAAACAAATATGGGTTTTGAATTTTTTCTTAACTGCAGTAATAAGCTCTTATTGAAAGCTTTTCAACGATATTTCATAAGTGGTACTTATTTTCATTGGTTCCAGTGTTATAACCAAATAAAATTTTAATTAATGAAATATTTGGGTTGCATGGTAAAGGCACATCGGTTCGAATCAGACTTAAATCTCCATTATCTTTTTTGCTTAAATTTAAATATATTGATTTATTAACATGTGATTGTAAAATCGTTTTACGATAAATAATAATTCAATAAAAAAAAGAAAAATATTAAATATCAGAAGTTATTAATGAAATAAAAATTTTATATACTTTTCATTAAAAAAAAAGAAGATATACATGTAATTTAATAGGAAGTTGTTTTACAAGGAAGTTATGAGGTGTGCACATCAGAATTTTTTATTAGCACATAACTGAAAATTTTCCAGGGAAGACTTTAACAGATAGTTTTAAAATTTAAAGTTTTATCTTAATTATTTCAAATGGAATGTGTCATTTTTAAACAGAGGCGCGTATAGTCACAATAAAATTTACTCCGTTCATATTAAAAAATCAATTCTGTTTATAAAATTTATGAAATAAATTTAATTTGATGTTTTACAAAGTGTTATCGTTGAAATATATAAATGTTAGTTTTGTAGTCGAATCATTGTATACTATTGTACACTATTTGCGAAAGAAAAATCAAGTCTTTTATCAATTAACGTATTACATGTTTAAGCAATCGGTATAAGTTAATATAATATATTTACTTCTTATTTCTTCAATACTTATTTCTTTAATTGAGAATTTTAAGAAAATACACCACGAAAAAAAACTAACTGATTTTGCAAAATTATGATTAATGACTGTATAAAAAAATAAGAATAATGTAAATTTTATATTTTTTTGCCCTGAGGTAGATAATCCCCACGTCCGGAACATTCCATCTACGTTCCACGTCCAGGGCGGAAACAGCTGTA
>JAAAKQ030051322.1:0-16254 GCA_010016005.3 Zanna intricata | reverse complement strand
ATATATATATATATATATATATATATATGTGTGTGTGTGTGTGTGTGTGTGTGTGTGTGTGTGTGTGTGTGTGCGTGCGCGTGTACATATATATATATGTGTGAGTGAACGTGTGTGCGTGAGTCCAGGTTGTAAGTGCAATACGTAAGGGGCAGCTGGCAAGAAGAGTCCATTACGTGTTCGACCCGCAATTAGTGGACAGACAGTAATAAAAGCACCGACAGTCACAGCACACAGCGTCTGGCTGGGCCCTTATTTGCACCAATAATTTATCCTCTAAACACAAAGCTATTATTTTCCATCATCAAGTCTTCAACTCTTTTACCTTTTCAGGTCTTCTGCTTCTCATTCTATAGTTTCCTTTTTTTAATCATGAAAAAACACGAGCTTTCTTTTCCTTTTTAAATTCTTTTGTTTTGTTTTGTCCAAATTGATTAGTGGGCCTAACATTTTAAGTGTATGACGTTTAAAGTTATTAAAAGAAACAAAGTAATTACATAAACTTACATATAATTTTAAGAATAATGCCTGAATTTTTTTATATACCAGCTTTATTTAATCATACTGCGTGTTGTGTACTAAATTCATAAACCGTGTATGATAATAATAATATCAATAATTGTGATATTAAACTCAAATTCAATGGAAAAATTTACACAGTCTGATAAAATATACAAAAAAAAAAATCAAATAATCAATTAAAGTTATTTCTTGTCCATAATGTTTCTAGGCCAAGCATCTTAGTAGCTACTCAACGTATAAATATATATTTATACATATATATTTTTTAAATTATATGTGTGAAAATTCTGCGCATGGTTTTTTCTGATTATATAAAAATACATAATAACTGATGGTCAGGATTCTTCCCTTTAAATTAAATTTATATAAATAATATTTTTTCTAACCTCCGGAACCACCGTTAAGGTATATCTTCAGAGGATGAGATGAATGAATTGTAGTGTGTGCGAAAAATGACCTGACCTTTGACCGGGTTTGAAATGATTCAAACCCGGGACCTCTGGATGAAAGGGCGAGACGCTACCACTCGGAGGCCGGCATATCAAATAAATTAAATTTAAATTATTTAACCAAATTATTCAACCAAATTATTTAAATTTCGACTGAATTAGATTGCCAGTTATTTTCTTCTTCAATTTCTACTTCTTTGCAACAATTGCAATGGATTCTAATCTTTTGCGGCGTGAATAATGCCTTAAATCTTTCATAGAGAGGTCGAGGAAAAAGTTGACTATTTTTCAGAATTGATTACTTACAACGTCTATCCAACCCCATTTTAACAGAATATCTTTATTTTAATGGGTTTCATTGTTAAAAAATAATTAACGTTGCAGTAATTTTACCTCAGCCTTAAAATTCAAGGTTTTTTGCTTAGTGTTAAACTACCAGGAATATATAGTGTATTAGGATTTAGCTCGCTAAAGAAATAAAAACTGGTCAAAATTTTGGAAAAAAAAGTAGAAGAAAGATTGGGTGCTTAAATTAGAGATTATTCTTTTATATATAATTACTTAACAAACCTCTTGATTAAACACTTAATTGATTGTATTCTTTCATTTAACAAGAAAATTAAAACTTTAAACTTTAACGTAAACGTGGTACATTTTTACGGAACTTTATAACAAACATTCTATTCGACTGTTAAAAAAAATTAATTACGTAAAATCACCGTACATATCATTGCATTTTCACAAAATGTAACCGGAATTAATTACTTAGAATTATCTGTCGAAGAAAACGATGTTACTGATTAATTCCCTTATAATTTACAGAGAACAAACATGGAAAAATAAAAAACGAAAAAAGAGTTCATAAAGATTACTTGTATTCCTTAATTTATGAAAAAAATCCCCACGAATTAAAAAAGCGGATTACGATAATGCATTAATAAAAGAAAATAAATATTTTCAGATAAGAACTCACGTAAAGAATAGAACATAACAATTAATGTCGAAGTTCTAAAACGTTGTCTTTTCTAATGAACATTAGAGCTAAGAACTTAGTGCAATACAATCTGTAGAGGACTGACAGGGTTTTTCCAACAATGCAAAGAATATACAAAAGCAGTTTACTCCACTACATAGTCTAAAAACAGTAACTAGTACGGACTAGGCATCCTTCAGTGGTTAGAAATAGTCAAACAAATAAAAACAACATTCTAATTTAACAAAAATAATCTTAATTGTACATCCTCTTTGAATACATCTTCAATACCATTGCTCCATCTAAAATTATGGTAGCATTAGATGCTCTCAGTGGCTATTTTTGAAATATTTCGACTTCGAGTTAAAAATATCACAGACTGATATAAAGTTTTAATGATTATTTTAAAATTAAGTACGCTGTAGTCTATTTAAAAGCTACTAAATAAAAATGTTTAATTTTTAAAAAAAATTATATCATCGTAGAAAAAAATATTGTTTTCATTTTCAGGCAATTTTTAGAATTTCCCAAGCCAAATAATTTCGTTAAAACAATTCCAAAAAATATATGTAGTAAACTGAAATTAAAAAAAGTTTTACTTTTACCCTCATAAAGTTTCACATCGTTTTTTATTTTTTTCATTAATTTGCGGAGGTTGTCTCTCAGCCTCTCAGATTGTTTTCTCTTGTAAGCCAAACTACAGTATAATATACGTGTGATGTGTGTTCTGTATAAAATTCTAATAAAAATTTTACACTACATCACTACAAAGTATATTACACTATAGGATTATAATAATTTTACAAAAATATATATAATTCTAAATTTATTTAGACTCATGTGTGTATAAAAGTACACTTAGGACACTGTCAAATGTTTCTTGGACACTAGATCTGTACTAATTAACGAAAACAAATATTGTTAATCGCAAGTGAGATATAGTAATTTGTAAACAATTAAAACATTAACTTAAACTTCCGAGTTTGAGTCTTTATTATTCTCTCACATCGTACTATTTTTTTTCTATTTAAAGCATCATGGTGTTTCTTATTGTAATTTCGAAACAAATACTTTAAAATCATTTTGTTGTGAATATAACTTTTAATGTTCTAAATATTTTTAAAAGAAATGAATATATGTTTTCTGACAGCCAAAAAAAAAGGACTAATAAGAAACGCAATGATAATGAATCATTTTTATCTGCTATATGAATAAATTTGAACGGCAGGAGATTCCCTAATTAATGAAAATAGCTTCTTCTTCTTCTTTCTTTTCCTGTTTAGCCTCCGGAACTACCGTAAGGTATTACTGCAGAGAATGAATGAGGATGATATTTATGAATGAGAATGAAGTGTAATCTTGTACAATCTCAGGTCGACCACTCCCGAGAAGTGTGGTTAATTGAAACCCAACCATCAAAGAACACCGGTATACACGATCTAGTATTCAAATCCATATAAAAGTTTACTAGAATTTACCTTTACTAGAATTTGAACCTTAGAACTCTCGACTTCGAAATCAGCTGATTTGCGATGTCGTGTTACCCACTAGACCCGGTGGGCGATGAAAATAGCTGAAGTTGCAAAAACTTAACGGACGAATATAATGGACACAGTTGGAAAAAATCGTCTGAAAACAAGCAAATAAATGAATGTAAAATATCTTTTGTAAAATAGGGAATAATTTTAATCGAGAGTCAACCTATAATTATTTTTATTAATAACTATATTAATTCTGAACGCGAACTATTAATAAAACGTCACTTTAAAGTAGCCTAGAAAGATTAAGGGTTTGAGTAGAAATTGTCCTTTACCCAATAGACCCAGCAGTAGAAAAAACCTGACATTTTTCAATCCAAGAAAGCTTTCCAAAATAAAATATTCCTTAAAATATTATAAATATATATTTAAAATATATATTTTTAATGTTCAAATATCCCTACCAGATATATATTTTTCCCTTAAGACAAACTACCTTCCAACTACAGTTAGACAATTGAAAATTAAAGATATTTGAATTCCTCCATTCTTGAACGCTTAACAAAAGATGGTAAAGACTAAATTAAATGGAAAAAAGGTTTCGGCAATGGTATGAAAGGAATAAAATAGATATTAATATCTATATATTTACAGGTGAGGTATATATATATATATATATATATCTGTATCTAAGGTAGAAGAGCTTCGTAGATTGATGCAGTAGAAATGCAAATGTATACTCTGTTTTTTTGTATTTTTGCATTTTTATTTTACATTAATAAATTAATTTGAAGAATAGTTCCGAAAATTAACCATAACATTTAGTCAGGAATTTTTATATAGATTTATAATTGTCAAGTACATTGTTTCTTGTGTTTTACTGGATTGCCTTTTCGGCTCTCACGCTTTTAAAAGATTTTTCAAAAAGATATTTTCTGAATTTAATTATCTCAAATTTTTGAGGTTTAATCGATTAAAATACTTTTTTCTTATACGACAACAGAAATTAAAAAAAATGGACTAAGAAGTTTTAGTTTTATTTTTTAAAATTACTTTTCCTAAGCCAATTGAAAAATATTTTTTTTTTAATAAAGAAAAACTTCAAAACAGTGTGTGTTTTTACCGTGACGTAATATTGTGAGCAAGAGAGAACACAAGTACTTGGATATACTCATGTCGGTGCACACGGGAGTTTAAAATAATTAATAAATTGGCTTTTCATATAAAAGTGAAAAAATCGCTTATATAAACACTAATTTTATACTTAGTGGTTTGTTTTTATTGTTTTCCTAGCTTTTTTCCTTGTTGATTAATGATGAAAGAAGAAGGATTGTCTTATCAGTAAGTGACATGCTCCCTCTCTCGCCGGTCCTTTTTTTAACGCCACTTCGATCCTTTTCTTAACAACACTAAACAACTGAGGGGCAAATCAAGGTCACGAAGGACAATTTTTCACATATTCTTTTAAGAAAATAAGTTCCAAAACATTTTACTTTTAAATAAATATATATATATAAAACATTTGAAACATTTCCCCTCACAACAATCCGGTAGAGTACCGTTATTGCTACTGTCAAGGACTTGATAAAGAATAAAATTATTGATTTTTAAGTTATATATTATTATTACTGTATTAAATAAAATTAATAATTTTTGGAAAAAAAATGGGATTATGAAATGGGTTTTGTTTGTACTTTAGCTAATAATTCAAAACTGTGGTTTGCAACCTCTTTGCTTAAGGATATAAATCCTTAGAAAATATTTAATTATAGATATAAAAAAAAAACACTTTACTATTATAAATTATTGGTTGTTAATATTATTAACATGACATATTCATGAGATTTAAAGGAATGGTATAGGAAAATCCATGTCAGAAAATTTAATCAAACTGGACTTTTTTTTAAGGAATTCAGCTATTTTTGGACTAAAATTTAGGATCGAATGAATTGTAGCTAATGATCTATGCTATACTTATTATTTGTTATTGAGTTAAGAAAATGAGAGATTATATTTTTTAGGTGTTTTATCTTTGTATTAAATTTATAAGAGATCATTTTCCATGTTAAGTAGATGCATTGTTTCTTGACATTAATTTGCGGCTTTAGACTGATAGTTAATGAGGTAACAGTTTTACCTCACCTCACTTTTCTTATTAAACCAGACATGAGATGCTTTTTAACTTTAAAATGTACATGCCGATTTCAATGTGATATATTTCTTACCAAATCTACAACCTCTTTGATTATGGTACATTACGCTAAATAACTACATACAAAAAATTATGTTAAATAATAAACTAGTTTACATAGATTAAACACCTTTATGAAGGGTGGAAATCAATTTTATTTAGAATATATTGCTAATCTAGTTGCAACGTTCCTGATACTGAAACTTATGATTTTTAATACATTCTTATATTGAAAATATTAACAAATAACTTCAGCAAACGCTGCAGATTACTGACGCTCTATTGGAAACGTAATGTTTTCTAGTGATTTTTCTTCTGAATAAACTCCATTTCTTAGAGTGAAATATGTATTTTATTATTATTGGCTGTCTATTCTTTTAATTCTGTCTTTGTTGCCGATGCTCTCATATCTCAGAATGATTATAGTTAAGGGACTCGATTCTTTCTAGACCGATTCATATCGATACGCAATTCTATTTTGTTAAGAGATATGTTTTCATCATTTATTATTTCAGGCTTACAAATTATTTTTATGAATAGAAAAATGAGATCTTTTTGAAAAACAACATGTATAAAATTTCTATATGTACAGTCCTGTCGACCTTTGTTGGAATACGGTAAGATGAAAGAGATTCATATTGTGGATCAACTGATCCGAGAAATATTATTGTCCCTCGATCACCGGCTCGAGAACCGCATACAACCCTCCGATCTGACCCGAGTAGAGCTTTAGGCGGCGAGCCGAATCCGAACCCGGAAGATTGAATGATGTCAAAATAATATTCTTCTTCAACTGTTCCCGCTCTTTTTCGTCTCCTAAAAAATATTGTTGCTTTTAAAGCACCGCTCAACCCCCGTCTTATGTCACAATGCGCAATCTTTTGTGTAATAAGAACCTTACCTTTTCCACTAACAGAAAGAACGAAAATCTCAAACCCGAGTAATCTTAAATGTTTCAACAAGCACCTATACGAATATCCATCCTTTTTTACTTCAGAAAAGGGGATTTGTTGATAATTATTTTTCAAAATTCCTTAGGTGATTATTTACTCTTTCATGATTCTGAATTCACTGTTTAATGTATCGTCAATACTGCTTTTACAATTAAAGGGAAAAATTTGGGGGAAAAGTTAAACAAAATTACTAATGTAATTCCAGTCCTTTAAGGTAAGAAATCTAATTTAAGAAACGTTCGAAAGGAAACGATTTTGTTCGAAAGAATTGTTCTTTGTTTATTATGTACTTCTAATGTACAATAAAACGTCAAAGAAATAAAACTTTGCTGTAGCTTGAAAAAATAAATAACTGAAATAAAATTATTAGAATATAGGCTTTTTATAACAGAGACCAAATTAGTTTAAAGTGAATAAATATAATTATGATGAACGGTTTGTCTTTACTTTTTCATTATCTTTTACTCTTTATTCTAAAAGAAATTTGGTTTTCCAAATACTTAAAGAATTTGTTTGTTACTTCCTTGTACAAAGTACAAGGAAGTATTATAATCGCGAAAAATGTCGGTTTTCAGATTTCAACGGAAAAACCCATTTTGTCTAGTTTTGGCATGACGACTTTGTGTAAGTATGTATGGATTTCGCATAATTAAAAATCGATTAGCCGTAGAATGTTGAAATTTTGGTTACAACTGTTGTTCATCCACTGTAAAATCCAATTTTTTTTTTGATTTTGGACTTTTTCTTAACTGTAGTAATACGCCCTCATTGAGATATAAGTGGTAACTCATTTTTGATATATACTCTTATTTCATTTTACATGTATTATAATACATATATTATATATAATATTTTAAATTGTATTATAATATATATATTTTTTCCATTTATATATGTAATATATATATATTTTTTTTTTTCAGTGGTATATCACAAATGGTTCTTAATTTCATCGGGTCCAGAGTAATAGCAAAATAAAATTTTAATTAATGAAATATTTGGATCTTACAAGGATTATGCATCAGTTCGAATCAGACTTCATCTATTTTTTTTTAAATTTAAATACATTGATTTATTAATAGTTATTAACTTTTTATTGTAAAAAGATGTTTACAATAAATAATTTAATAATATAAAACAAAAAAAATATCAGAAGTTATTAACGAAATAAATTTTTATGTACTTTTAATTTAAAAAGAAATGTTTATATGTAATTTAGTCGGCGTGCAAGGAAATCATGTGTTGTCCACATCAGATTTTTCTGTTTATGTGTACTTCGTTTCACCATAAATCATTTTTACATTTAAGGGATATACGAAGAATAAGAGTACATGTAGAACTTATGTTATTCTTATACTTTTTTCATTGATTTTTTTTTTTTGTATTAATGATGTGTCTCATGCAAAAAAAATTTGGAAAACCTTTAAGAAATGGCAGAAGATAAGTTATTAAAAATATTTATTACTTATAAAAAAAACTTTCATGAAGCAAATTAATCATGTAATGAAAGAAATTGGAAAAATAAAGGCATCAGCAAAATTAATGTACCTTGAAAAATTAGGAATTCAAACTTAAACCGAATAAAATATGTTAATGAAATAATTAAACGAAATAAGTTTCGAAAAGTCGGTACAAAAATAATGGGTAGTTAGTAGGTTTTTTAAATTTTTTTCTTTCATTTGGCGGCAGCTTAGTGCGGCAAAAATTTAAAGAATTTAAACACTTTTATTTACAAATTTTTAACGAAGTATGTTGAATTTTATTTAAAACAATTGAATTTCTAACATTTTTAATTTCATTCACGTTTCAAATAAGGATAGGTATATAAGAATGCTTCACGTATGATATAAAAACTGCATGCAAAAAATCCTAGGCTAGACAACTTTTTTTTGATAAAAATATAAAAAACATCCGAGAAAAAACGTGAATAGACAGATATCAATCGTGGCAAAGGCTCTCTGGGATCCGAGAAAATTTATTTTTTAAATTTTAATTCGCAATTAACTTATATTTATCAAAGTTTAGAGAAATTTTTTAAAATTCGCCTTGAGAAAGTATTTTAAATGCTATAATAGCATTAAGATATACGTCAATTATACAACAATATATTATCGTCTATTAAAATACAATATTTCATATTTTTCGAGTATAATGACGACAAAATATTTTCAAAGAAGGCAGTTTAATCTTTTTTTGGAAAATCTTCCGTTCCATCTGTCTGGAAAGGTTACAACTGTAACAACAATGGTACTTGCTCTACGAAATAACAAAGAATCATAAAAATTTATTTATTCAGTGAAGAGTAGAGTTTAGATCTCTAATCTTCAGTGAAGATTAGAAATGTTCTAAGAAAAAAATAGAATTGACAACTTGTTGTTTTATTTAAGTCTGATTAAAACACTTCATTAAAAAAGCATTAGTTATAAATCCTAATAAAAAGTTTATACAATTAATCAATTTAGATTTGTCTACAGTCGAAATAAAAATTTTAAGATCAATTATAGTACATACATTTGAATTAAATTGTAAAAAAATAATCATTCTATTTCATCTACGACGAAAAATAATCTTAATCTGCCATTTATTAGGCAGCTTTTATTTATTTAAAAGTAATTATATATATAATATATAATCATACTTCAGATTAATTAATTTTGAGTACGTATATATTTATTTAAATTTTGGCTAAACGATTGTCACATATTTTTCAATCACAAAGTTGTTTTTGTGATCAAAAAGCAACTGCTGTTATTAGTTTCTACCGCTCCTTTTTGGGAATATTTATTTCAGTCACAGATATTAAGTTTTTGTTTATCAGTCATCATTATGTATCCCACTTTCATCGTAAATACCATAAGAGAATCCTTCAAGAACAAATCAATCAAAAGTCGCAATTCACAATTTTTATGGATGAAGAAGAGAAAAGATGAAGTGGTATACAAATCCCTTTTGACATTGGGGAAGCCAGTTAAATTTAATTTATAGTCTCGCATAAATATAATGAGGGGATATTATTTCAGTGAAGGTAAATATTTTGGATATTTTCATAAAAAAAGAACGAATTTGTTAATGTTTTTGATGGGTAGCTCTGGTGTGATAGTTATAAGACACACTTCTGTACGATCCAAGTCAAACTAGTTTAATGACTATTTTGGAATTAGGTTTAAACTCAGATTTAAATTTTAGTTAAGCGAATAAATAGGTTTAATCAAATTATCAGATCTCTACATTACAGAAAATTTATAATCTATATCTATTCTCTCTCTCTTCATTTATATATATAATCTATTTCTAGGTACTCTAAATCAATGGGCCGTAAAGTCTTGTGGTGGGAGGAGGATCTGTAATAAACTGATATAATTAAATTATAGTCTTATGCTCTAAAAAGAGAATAAAATGACAGTATTCTAAAATCAATTTCAGATTTTCAAATTTCAATTTCGCATCACTTAATTAAATTGAGTCTAATAGTTATTATTATTTATAAATTGTTTTTTAAGTTGTAAAATTTATTACGTAAGATCTATAAGAATAATTATTAAAAAGAAAAAAATTTGTTAATAAAAATAAAATAAAATAAAAAATATATAAATAAATACAAAACTTTAATTTAAATATTCGTATATTAAGCATATTATAGTTAGTAGTACTAGGTGTTAAGAAAGGACTGAGTGTAACATAAAAACGCATAATTTGATTTATAGTTAAGTGTTGCGCTATCTTTACTTCTGACTTATTTTAGTTCGATTTTTCGTAGACACTACAATGATAGTCTTCTACAGCGTTCACCATTTGTTATATGGCCTTGTCACCCACATCTGATTAGTCTTCTGCCCTTTCATTTAATCCCTGAGCTGCGGGCTGTCACCCTAATTCATGGAATGAAAAATTGTAAAGAGGCGAGTTGAAAATAATTGTTACTTCTTTAAGAGCATCTAAAGGTATAAGATTATTGTATTTGATTTCTAAAATGGTTATAGCTTAAAGACAAATGCATTCGCATACGTACAAGCGCGCGCATACCCGCATATGAAAGATAGTACGTACATATTCTTCTCTGTGATATTGTAAAACTGTCTTTACAAGTACCGTGCACAGTGTGTTTGTGATTGTGCCTTACTTGCAAACCTTAGGAATTAGAGACGGAAACTATTTGTTTCGTGTGAAGAAGTTTTTATCCGACTGATCCGTGCCGGTTTTTAGGCAGGCGGCGGCAGGCACGCCTCCGTAGAGTCATTTTAGTGGACATGACTGTAATTGCAGCTGTCCAATGAAAGTAGACAGATAAATCAAGAGAGAAGGAGGGAGAAGTCAGGGTGGGTGGGACCTAAGAGATATCCTGACGTGTAAATTGCATAACACACATTTATACTTGTAACAGCGTGAACTTGTGCGTGTGTAAGTGTGATGATGTTGAAAGAAGCAAATGAGGAGTGAAGATCGAGGGAAGTGGACAGCGACATGTGATCAACGTAGAAAGACTTAACCTTCCCTAAGTAGAACTTGTTGCTTTGACGGACAAGAAGACTGACGTACACACATCTTGATCTCGCAATTACTATTGCGCTCCTTCAGAACAAACTATTTGACCGAACTGTGCTGACTGACGAGATACATGCGGACTCATGACCTCAGCGCATTGCGACGTAAGTCCAGAAATAGGGTGACTGAAGTTACGAGGTCGTGAATAGGCCTTACAGAAAGTCAATTTGAATATTCAGTATGCCTTGTCTAAGGAAAGGTAATTTGATACAGATCGGAATACCAGATCACATTTCTTTTATCATATTTTCATCATCTAATTTTAATAATACAAGCAATGGATTAAAAGATATTTAAATAAAGTGTTTTTAAAATTTCTTCCTCTTTGTTTTCCTATTACTACAACTGAATAAATTATCACAGAAAGTAGCCTTAACTTCCTCATGTTGTAAACTTCTCGAAGCCTATACCACAAATGTTTTCGATGGAATAGGACTGAAATGATAATTCGTTATTTTAGTTTAGTAATTTCATCAAATAAAATTATTCCAAATGAAAAGTGTATTTAGAACTGAATTTTCGTTATAAGACATGATCAGTAAAGAGCAAAATCTCTTTGCTGAGATCTTTTATGACGCTTTAAAAAAGAAGTATTATACGTGAAGCGGATGAGTTTTTAAATAAGATATTCTAATAGAACGGTGAACTTGTTTAGTATTCTTGAATAATTCAATTTTCTCCCGATAAAAGCACTGGTTTTATTTTTACGGTTTTGAATTCGTGAGTTTTCTACTTCGTCTTGTTTCATTGCATAATAATAAAGTAGGCCTTTTCTTCGATAATCGATTGATCAGTCAATCGATTACTTACTCGATTAATGGGTAATTAACGATCAAATATCGTTTCTGGGAGATCAGGAGGAAGCATAATTTCTACGCTAATACAGAATAGAAGCCTGAAAAACTGGTATAGCACTTTTTTAATTTCATACGTTAAATAGTATATTTTTTAAAAACAATATTTCTCGTATTAAAGAGCGCTTCTTAATGTATATTTTTCTGCTGGATCCCTCAGTAAATAATATTTAATGATTTAAAAATTCTATATTTATACATATAAGTACATTAGAATTTATATATATATATATATTAGAATTTAATCACTTTCTCTCTGCTGCCGATTTTCATCTTTACGACTGACTTGGTATGATCATACACTCATTGCAAGGCAAGAAAACTTTATAAACAGATTCCATTGCTAGAATGGAATGACCTTTGTCATAAAAGGAACAAGTTTACATTATGATATCGTTCATTAAAAGATTTTAGGAAATTTAATTCACTCTAGAGGTAAATTAAATTCATTTGATTGTAAAAAAATTTGTGATGTATAACTGTAACAATTTTCTTGAATTTTGACTAATTTTAATAGGTGTTCATGAATTCTGTCCGTCAATTCGTAACGCATCACCGAATGGTCCGAACATCTTATACACTTTCTTAGCTAGGAGCCGTAGGTAGCATTATTCTTTACACATATAACGAGTATACCTGTAGTAACTTATTTTACAGATAAATCGGCTGCCTAGGATTTCTTGTTAATTAGAATTTAATAAAAGCTAGGAATATTATCCAGAAGTTATTAATATTAATATACTACTGGGTAGGCGAGAAGTCAGTCTATCTACATACCGAACTTAAAGAAAAACGCTTTATCATCTGAGCTACTCTGATACATTCAAAATTTTATTTATGTGATTGTTTTCAGAAAAGCATATAGGTTAACTAAATATTAATTACAGCAAACACTTGATAATATATAAATATAATGTGTAATGTGTGTTTAGTATTATAATTGGTGCTTTTTAAAACTCAAATCGGTTGAACTAAAAAAAAAAAGAAGAAAATGACAGAAATATGATTTTAAAAGGAATGTTAATTTTATAAAAATTAAACATTTTTAACAATCATAGTTAAGGTATTTTCTCTCTTATCTTTTAAAATTTTTCTCTTTTTTTTCTTTTTTCGTTCGATGTAAATGATACATGTGAATGACATTTCCAAAACTCTTTCGTTATCATTTTTTATTGCAAAGCCTATATAGCCGGCTGATCACTGAACTGGTTCGCATGTTGGCTTCTAGAAAGGCGGATAGTTTGATTCCTTAGAAAAGTTTATAGGTACTTATCTTCTATATAAATATATATATAATTTTTCTTTAATTTTCATATCCGTTCATAATTCATGTTAAGATTCGTGTACAACATGTTAGGAATTGTTGTAAAATAAAACTAAGTAGCGTTATCGTTTGCAGAATTTTGCAGTTAGAAATCAGACGATTTTCTTCTTTACTTTCTTTCTTTAAAAATGATTTATTACTCTTTCTGTAGATGTCTTGACAATCTCGATGTTGTCTGCGTTCTATCTATACCTTCAGTAGTAACCTGTAGATAACTGTCACTGATTTCGTAAATGAATTCATGGTAAAGAATTATTAAACAAGCTTTCCTATTCATCATACAAGTATTTTCAGTTTTCTTTAGTGCTTTAAGCTACAGTATTATCCTTTAAGTAACAAATATAAATAATGATTCCTCTTTTTATATAAATCTAAATTTCTACAATTCTTATTTTTTAAAAATAATGATCAGAGATAACTTATCTTTTTTAATAACATAGATTTTATCTTTATAATTTTTGTTTGTATTAAGGCTTAGTAGCAAAACGTCTGCCTTTTTTCATGTAGTACTCGTAATGTGAAAAAAAAAACAGTAAGTGACGAGTTACGAAATCTAACTACAAGAATTTTTCATTAGTGTTTATAGCAGTAATATTGTGTTAGTTTTATTATTAAAAGTACAACAATTTTTATCGTAATCTATTCAATTTCGCTAATGATCTTTTGTATCATCTGGTTTGAATGTCGGTTAGGCATGGCATTTTTTTACGCTACAAAATCTCTATTTCATTTTATCCTCTGAAGTAGTACCTAACTGTGGCCCCGAAGGCTAAAGAAAAAGATTTTTTGTAAATACAAATTCTTAGGTCAAGCTGTTTAAGAATTTGTTTATTAAAAGTTTAATAACATATGTTACTATAAATGTATTGTAATGAATTTACTGTTGATATTATTTTAAATAAGTTAATAATAAAATACCATAATTTTTTTGATGCGTTTAGAGTTAAGTAATGTGTTATTTATGGTTAGATATACTTGAAAGTTATTTTAACTTAGTTTTTTCGAAGTTCTTGAAAGAGAGAGTAACAGACACACATCTAATTTAGGAATAGTAAACAGAGTAAAATTCAATCGACCGCAAGGTAAACAGAAGTATACCATGTGAGATATATCTTAATGAAATTCAGGTTAAAATTGCTCCTACAGAAAGTACTTTTTTCATGAGGATGTGCGTTTGGAGAGTCATCTAATTGGATGCATTGAGAGTATAAATCTTTGTGGTAGTTGTTATTTTTACAAAAAAAGAGGCCACCCTTTTTTTCGCTACTCTACGGATTGGATTTCCATTCAATTTGCATGAGAATCCCTTCAAGGATTTTGTGAAAACAAAAATACAACTCCTGTAGTGCTTCTTAACTTCCTTTTACTATTCTTACTTATTCTTCTTCATCATCGATCTCTCCTTTTCTCTGTTTATGATATCTTGCGTAATTTTCATATGAAATAAGTGATATATTAAAATTTTATTGTCCATTAATCGTTAACCGGTTGTAGGTCGTTTCGACAATAGTATATTGATCGATAATATAAACATTTTATAGCTTTTATATCGGTACGGTCTAGTACGATTATTCAGAACATTACTCCCATCGCTTTGCTAAGCCTATAAGTTATGCTTGTTATTTTTTGGAAAGGATATATTTATTATCTTATGATTATTGAGAAATAAACAAAAAACTGTATTCAAAAATAAAACTTTTTTCCTGAATTAAATGATTTTCGGTGTTTTAGCTATTCTTAATCGAGATAATTTTACCATTTTGTCAATGAAATATGTCTTTTCTCGAAAAATCCTTTATCTTTATTTCAAAAATATGTGCCAGCTTGCGAAATCTGATTGCGTACTGCTAACAATGAGTTTAAAAATTTATCTAATTCTTTTTCTGCATACTGCATATTATTGAAGGATATCAACTCTTTCAAACCATTTCTTTCTAGGTCTTCCTAGATTTCTTCGGACACTTGAACTTTTCTCACAACATCTAACAGGAACACTATCAAATACCATTCTTTCATGATCTGTATCTAATATTTGTTTTTATTAAATAGTATTTCCAAAATGTGATCGATCTCATCTTGAGCGTTCTTAATATCACAGTTTCTTATACGATCTTTTTATTGTCAGGGACAGTCTTGTTACTGGTTTTTGACTATCAAAGTCGTCTCTTTTTTTTCTGAAATATTTTATGAAATGAAAATCTTCATGTTTTACATCTGAACGAACGTAAGTAAAAAATCGGTTACTTGGAAGTTATTTTTTGATTTTTAAATAATAATCGCCGTCGGTTTATAATAGGCATTTAAAAAGAAGTCTTCTCAAGTCAGTTCCTCGAGCATAATTTAGGTTTCATATTCTTCAATTAATCTAATAATTAGGTTTCAATTAACCACACTTCTCAGGAGCGGTCGACCTGAGATTGTACAAGACTACACTTCATCCTCTGACGTAATACCTTACGGTAGTTCCGGAGGCTAAAAAGAAAGAAGGTTTCATATTCTTATTAATTTTTCCATATAAATGTTAAATGACAACGAAAGTCATCAAGGTTTGAAGCAAAGTAACACCACAGTTTCAGATCTTTGTTGAGAGTTGTTAAAAACACATTTCTTGTCTCAGCAGTTATATTTGTTCTGTCATACTTAATCCATGAAAAATTATGAAATGTTGTGGTCACTTCTCTTTTCCATTATCTTCCTCAATTTATTTTCAAAAAATCCTTCTGTTATCGCTATGGTTTCTATAAATTAACTAACACCTACTTGACAAATGAATGTCAAGATTGATTCTTATCTGTTATTCGGGATCTAATATTTTTGCAAGGATTTATAAAAAAAAATGTAACCATCTAGTTAATAAATATACCATAGTATTTTGAAAGTTCTGCTCTGATTCCGTCAGAGATAAAATTTTTTATTCTCTTAACTAACTAATTCACACATTTCTATTTTTTCTGATAACTTCACTATA
>JAAAKQ030051311.1:0-16254 GCA_010016005.3 Zanna intricata | reverse complement strand
AATAACATAAAAGACTTATGAATAATTATACTTATGAGTGATACATTGTATGTTGCAACTAACATGTTTGAAGTACTGCAGGCTACTATCCGGGCATCTGGTTTAGTACTGCCTGCCTGGTGTCTCTACTGCAAACGAATACGACCCATAATCGGATAGCAAGAATGAACTGACCATGTCGGTATCTAACCTTCAACGTTCTCAATGCATAGAACGTAACAGTGGCTTGAAAACTTACTTAGCTTTTCTTTTACTTTCCTTACTATTTTATTTTATGTACTTTAAAGAGCATGTTGACTGATTATTGAGAAAGAGGGAGTGAAATAAAAGTACTGATGAGATGAAGTAGTTAATTTAAGAAACAAAAAGCTCAGAATTTTGTTGAGGAAGATATTTTGTTATAAATAGGTGTATGGTAATAAATAACACTGTTAAAATCCTAGTTTATTAATATCTAAGAACCTATTGTCTCATTGTCATTTCAAAAATGTCTTAATTTTTTTTATAACCTAGTTTATTTGTTGCTTTTTCCAGTTAACAAACGGGTAAACAGACGTGGATCTGAGTGGGAAATTCTGGAAGGGCTTAGAGATGGTCAAAGGTTTGAAAAGAAACCAGAGGTTCTGACTGGATACTTACATAAAAAAAGAAAATGGCCATTAAAAGGATGGCATAAGGTACTTTTTAATCTTTTTTTTAAGTTCTATTATGTTATATTTAGATTTTACAACACATTTTGTAATAATGGTCCTTGGTTAAAAACTTATAAATAGTCAAATATACAATAACACAAATTACACAACAAGGAAATTTTAGTGATTCATCTGATTTTAATAAATCTCTTTTTATACTTATCAACCACGTATAATCAAACGAAAGAGGACTTGAGAAACATGACTTAGCCTCTAACTCTCATGTATTATGCAATGTAAACTACTTTCTTCATGGACATTAAAAGGTTGACTGCTATGAGACATGAAAACGTGTATCTCATTAGTAATTGCCGTGAGTGCTACAAGACATAAATTTGTGTCTTGAACTTACTCCAGTTAAAAGGCGAGTCATCATTTTATCTCACTTTTGTTGCATTTTATTATGCGGTATATGTAGTTTCCAGCGGTATTAGCTACGAAAAGCGGCTACTCATGTGGTGGTAACTATGAAAAGCTAACTGCTGGTTAGCTTTTTGTAGCTGTTTTCTAAAATAAGTTATATAACAAAATCTGAAAATTATATAATATACAGTTTTTTATAAATAAATACGTGTAAACACTTTATTTTATATGGTTCTTTCAGTTTATTATGTTGGCAATAAGAAACAAACAACACTTTTAAGTTTATTTTAGTTTATAAATTGTAGATTCAAAATAGCACTCTTGATTTTTTTAATAACTTATTTGTTTTGTGATACAAACATATGTCTCACAGCATTTGACAGTTGCACAGTTTGCCTGTGCAATTTTCAAATGCTATGATACATAAATTTGTTTTTAATTTTTTTTTTTTTTAATATTTAATAAATATTGTGAAAATTCAAATTTATGATATAAGTAGGCCAAAATAATATCAAAAAACAGAAAAAAAAATTGCAGCATTGGAGAGTCAACCTCTCTCTATGTAATGTTTAGAGTCAACCTGTTAAAGATGCTGTGATCGTGCTACCATTGGTCACAGTCTAAAACCATATTTTCATATTGCCATACTGTCAGTGGACTTGTCTGAATAAATATGACTGGAATTTGACTTTCCTTTTGATGTTCATTTAACTAAAGAGATTAAATAGATCACGTACAGGTGAATACAAAAGTTAATAGTCAATCTTTTAATAAGTGTTACAGTGTTTTTGGGACTTCTAATACATAGAACACAGATTTGACTTCTAATACATTTGGAATTAGGTAAATATTTCAGATTATGCTATATTTCTGAATTTTAAATTACCCTATATTTTTGAATGAATAATAGTTTTCATGTGCATTTTTTTTCATTTTTGAATTTTGTCAAAGACAAATTTGAAATAAGATAAAAACCGGTCTATCACCATAGTTAAATAATGTGGAGAGCCTTTTCCAGGCATACTGTTTGTATTTACATATCATTTATTGACTATAGCCAACATTTCTACTTATATATTGAAAGTTGCTAAGTTAAGTGCTATATCTATCCATCTATACATATATTGTGCAATGTCCATGTTACATGTTTAAATTTTAGGAGATTGTGTAGTACTTCAATTTCTTAAAGAGCTGCCACTCCCTTTGTTGATTATTTGCGTTTTTCTTTATTCTTTTTCTTATCCATAATTATTGTTTTTTTTCTTGGATAGGCAGTTGAGATTGTGTTTGATAAAAAAAATTTGTTGGGGGTCTTAATCTCTAATGTGAGAATTCATTTAAATCTCATAAAAATAAAACATAGTTGTTTTCATGTTTAGTGGTAATTTTGAGTACCTTTTTCATTGGTATATCTTTCATTATAACTTGCTCTAATCTTTTACTTATTAATTATTACATTTATTAGACTGTAATTTGGAATTATTAGGGACATTAGAAAGATTTGTTGTTAAGGATTATGCTAGCTTAGAAATGATAGGTGCTACAGACCTGTTACATATTACATAGATTAAATATGAATATTTATCCTATCAAGTTAAATAATGTTTGATTGTATTTTTCAATTTATATGTCCTCAGTTTCACCATGTTCCTTTTCAAAATGCAAACAGATGGGAATATCCTTGTTAGTGAAATGAATGTATCTAGTTACTATCATACTTGCTCATTATTTTCCTTGCATGACCAAACCAAATTAATTTTTATGAGACGTGCTAGATATTTTCTTAAGTTTGGAGCACAGAATTTTTAATATTAAATTACTAACACACACGCATGTGTAAGCGCGCATGCACGCACGGAGGGAAGGAATGCAAGCATGCGCGCGCGCGCACACATGCACACAAAAGTAAATTTTTAATTTTACTTGTTGCAGGAGCTTTGGTTCATTTTTGAGAATAACGCTTGAACTTGAATTCAAATAAAAGTACATATGGGTCGAATTAAAAATTTTATATTGTTTTGAAATCACTTAAAAAAGTGTTTAAAATAGTAAATTTAATTTAAACTTAAGTAAACTTTATTTTAGGAATTAGCTAGCTAATAGCGTAAGTAGTAAAAAACATTTAAAGAAGGCAAGTAGTAAAAAAAAGGTTAAATAAAAAAAAAAAATATTTTTTACTTAATAGGATATGATGATTAGCAAATTTATGTTGATCCAATTTATTTATAGGCTAAATACAAGGAAAGAATTAAAAAAAGTGAATCTTAAGAACAGGAGTTGTAAGGTTGCTTTAGAATATTGTGATTGAGTAATAAGTAACAGTAGGAAAATGTATCAGATATCTCTATGATATTCTAAACTGATAATACAGGTTTTATTTTATTTTCTTGGCAATGTATAATTTTAAACTGGTTGGAGACTTGTGTTTTATTATAAAAGCAATTGCTAGTTGATAAATTTATTTATAAAATTAAATTTTATATTTTACAAAAATCACAATTTTTTTTTATTCTGGCCTGACACTTTTTTTTGTAATACTACATGACTGATCTGTACCTACAATTGGAGAATATATCTGTATGCAATCATGTATCTGTATGCCCAGACTGTTAATCTGTTCAGATGTCAATAGATTAAACAAAAATAGTCTTAACTGCATTTATCTTTTAATTAATTTTTAATGTCTTCCTGTAATTTGAATTTGAATTTTTTAATGATTTTTGTATTTTAAGCTATTTCTGTTACAATACATGATATAGGGTGATTTGAAAAGGACTTTATAGGCATGTTTGTTTAGGCATTGTTTTATAGGCGTGAAAAATCAGATTATCTTCATTATATAGTAGTAAAACATGTCAAGTTTTTCATAAAAAACAGTTACTTGAGTTTGATTTGGTTGACATTGATTATATGGCAGATATCCTTTCTGAAAATAATTTCTTGCCAAGCTCAAAGGATACTTACATATTGGCTATTATATTAGTACAGAGATTTAAGTTTCCAATTTAAAATTTTTCATCTTAATTCATAAGCCAACTTATCTGCATCAGTAATTTTTTTCACCATGGTTTATATATATGGTTTCAAATTAAACTTTTTATGTGCAACATGCTGAATAGTCATTTGTGGTTTTAATGCTTGTTTCATGAGAACCTTATCGCATTGATTTGTGAGAGCATCGTTAAAACTTCTCCCTAATTTGTATCACAGTAGTATAAAAGTCATGCTGGTCACTTGTTAATGTGTTTTGGTTCAACAGAACAGATTTTGGGTGTTGGTACCAGAAATTCTGATGTCAAGCATAGATTTACATCTGCTGGGAGGATATTTATTATATTGGATGCAAAAATTACATCTTGAGAACCAATCGGTTGATTTTTATATTTCTTTGTTTACATTATACCCTGTTTTCCTAATTTCACATCTCAAAAGGTTCATATTGTATTAATACACCGTTTTATAATTACACTTGGTATTATGTTTTTTGCATGTGTGGGATTCTATTAATTTAACCTGGGATTGACAAAGGAAAAATAACTCTTGACTCTGGCAAGTAAAATGTCTTCTTTTTTTTTTCAGAACAACAAAATAAGCAATTGACCATTTACAGCTTTTTTGATGAGGATGTAATTTTTTTCTATGATTTCTTCTAGAATGTGAATTCTTTATTATTTAAGTTTTGTTGTATTAATAATTTTTTATATATTTGCACAATCTTTATTTTAGTGTTTGTTATTTATTTTTATATGATGAATGATCAGTCCATTTACTAATCTTTTTCCTTGCAGAGATATTTCTTAGTGGATAAAGGTATCCTTGTTTATGGAAAGAGTCCAGGAGATGTAGCACGTGGTAAAATACACGGATCTGTTGATATAGGTCTCTCTGTCATATCAACAAAAACAAAAAGAAGAAGATTAGACATTGATGCAGAAGAATTTATATATCATTTAAAGGTATAGTTTTATATTCCATTTGTGTTGATTAATTAATTTTACGGATTAAAATGTATTTTGAATAATTGCAAGTAAACATTGTTACATCATGTTTTAAAGATTAACCCTTATGCATCGCGATAGATATAATTTGCTACTTTGTAGGCTCTTACATTCATTACAATTGTAGGCACATAAATTTATTCGTACAATTATTATAATTGTATACAATTATTGGCAACAATTTGCTGTTTCCAAGAAGGTATCACAATCTATTGTAGGATATATGGGGAACATTTTTACACGCTTTCCTTATAGAGCTGGTTTGAAAAGGTCTAATCCGACCCTTCTGAGTGAGATATATAATTTCCTACTCGTTCTATCATTGTCTTGCAAAGGTTTTGTTTGTATGTGCGTGTTCTCTATTTTGTCTAGTATTATAATAATTTTTGCTCGGTCAGCCATGAAGATTGACTGTTTTATAACGATTTACATCCAAACGTGTAACTTTTAGGATGTGACTCAGTTATTTGTTATTATTTTTATATTTTTTTCAACCCACTAGCTTGGTGTTTACATGTTATATTTCACAATATAATAGAGAATCCAAAGAAACTCGTAGAAGGACATTTTGTTGAATACAAAAAAAGATATGTTATTTTTACTACAACGTATATTTCCAGCACAGCACGGTCAGAATGACTAACCAGAGCTGCCTTGTTACACTGTTTGTTTCTTTTAGTGAATATCATTGCAATTCTTATTATTATTTTTTTAATTTAATTAATTTTTTTTGTTATGTGTATATATTTTTTATACAGTAATAATATTTATATGGTCGTATAAATGTACAAATAATGAGTCAAGTTCGCGTGTGGTTATTTTTGTAATTTGGCAGTAAAGGGTACCCTTGAGATTTACTTACTTTACTTTTTTATAATTTTTTTTTCAGAGCTGACTTATTTAACTGTTACTATTATTATTTTATTTTTTGAACATGAATAGATTTATTGATGATGAAAGAATATGGAAACTTTTAGCGGATGACAATGTAGATGAACCATACATGCAATTATTTTTTAAATATTGTGTTCTTCATGCGATTAGATCTCTCACAATTTTCAACCAATCTTAGAAAATACGGTTTCTTTCAAATCAAGGAACTCTTCTTTATACGTAGAGAAAAAAAAATCTTAAAAACCATATTTATCGGCAAAGGATAAAGATAAAATTCTTGAATTACACAAATTTTATGTAATAAAAAAGGACGATTTTTATTTATGTCTGGTAACTGTTATACTGGTTGTATTGAAATGACACTTGATTTATACAAATACAGAGAGTTTTTTAACCTAATGTAATTTTTTAAATAAAAAATAACAAAAGGGTGGGGATGTAAATGACTGCGTGTAAGTTAATTTAGTCAGCATGGCAATTTGTCTCTGATCGGCATGGTTGTTAGGGTTAACATCATTAAAATGTCATTGTTTAGTGGTGAACAACTTTGCTGATATATGTTATTAGGAACTTACCAAAGTTATAGTATAATATAGCTAAATTGAAAATTTTGATTTGGATTAAGGATCTAATACAGGTTTAATTGTTTGTATGGGTGTTATGAAATGTATATTGTTTGTGCGTGCGTGTGTGTGTGTGTGTGTGTGTGTGTGTGTCTTTTGTAAGGTATCAATGTGACAAAGCACCATCTTCATCATCTTCACTTGATAAAATCGTACTATGTAGTCAAATTTATATTTAAATTATTCACTTTAAGTTTGAACATTAGTTGTTGTCTTTTAACAAGTTTAAATTTGGCTTAATTTCTTACAAGAATTATATTATCACTTATTATCCACTTGCATTTGTTATTCAGTTGAAAGATTAACATAGTTTTACTGGAGGAGCTACTAATATGTAATTCGTAAATTACAAAAGCTAAGTTTTTAATAAGAAGAAAATATGAGTGACAAAGCAAGTATTTTATGGGGTATGCTACCTGGATTCTACTTAAAATGTTGCCTTGCATTCTTGTTATTCATCTTTCATGAATTGGTGTCAATTTTGTTTTGCTGTAATTAGTTATTTTCCATTGTTGTCAGTTTTATTAAAGTTCTGAAAGAATACTATAATTGCTATTCTGTTTGGTGGGAATAAGTTGGATACAAAGATTTTTTATTTTCCTTTGATTTTTTAATAATGAAATAAGTTTCAGAAATCACTCAAGTATTAATCTTAAATGTATTTTTTAGTGTATTTTATTGTATTTCAAGATTACAAAAATTGTTTATCATAGCTGAAATGAATGGTATTAATTATTTCAAAAAATTAAATGTGAGATTTCTTTCATTTCTGATACTATTCTCATTATGTAATAATGCATATAGTTATTAAAATATGATAGTTAAATTAAAATTTTGTTTTTATATTTATATGCTGTAGTATAGTTAATTATTATTAAAAGAAAATTAAATTTATTTATATTTTATTTTTTTAAATATGAAAAATTTTAAAGTTTTAGAACCATTTGCAAACCATGAATGTAGCGAAACTTAAAAATACTAATCCTTTTACTGTTATGAATTTTGTTTTTTTTTGTCAGAGGTGTACATCCTTTTTTTTTTTATATTATTAACATAGATATTTCCAATTATTCTTACAGGCGAAACAGGATGAAGTCTTTCAACAATGGGTTGAACAGTTAAAACAACATAGATTGTATCGTCAACATGTTTTAACTTACGGCACTAGAGACAATAATAGTTTGCTTCGACCACATTCTCACCATTCTCATGCTGGAGATGAAAATACACCTGTCACAACTGGTGCAACTGTTTTACCATCTGGTTCTTCAGTGCATCGCAGTAAGTGTGTTTTATTTACTATTAAAAATATTATTTGTGATAATTTGTATGTTGAAGTTCTATCCTATGTTTTAACAGAGCTGGGTTCACAGATCCTCATACAAACATTAAAAATCTATTCGGAATTCATATATTTTAATGAATCATATTTTAGATTGAATGTTATACCGTTAAATCGGTAAAATATACAGAAATCAATTTATTAATAAGGAACTGGTTGAGTGGGGCAAACATGTAAATTTAGTTAGAAAGTATTGATTGAATGTTTACAAAAAACCATAGTAATTTACTTAGAAATATCCATATTTGAATTGTTCCTGCTTACTTTTTCAAAACTAATGTAGAAAATTGGTTGGTTTTATCATTGGTTGGTATTATATAATTATCAGTTTTTGTTTCGTGTAAAGAATAAATGATTCTATATGCCTGCATCCGACTGAAATTCTGTAACAAATCTGGTAATTCCACAACATCCGAAATGAATTATGATATATTAGTATGTATTAAGTACTGTATCAGCAATCTATGGTTGAACTGTATTAAGCCAGCATTATATGCCATTGGTCATTATGTGCCAGGTTAAATGATTTACCTGAGAGTAACTGAATACTATTGACATGTAGAGTCAGGTTACTGTAGTGGTTGATCTAATGTGGAATTGACAATAAATTTCTCCTTTATTTGTTTTTGATTGTAACTTTCCATGTGAACTTGTTTGTTCTTTGGTGAAATGAATGTTTTACCGTAATACATAAAGAAATATACGAGGTGTGTGAGAAAAGTAATGAGACTGACATTTTACTTACCAAAGTTTTTATTTTTTCAAACAACAATATTGTCCCCTTCAAAGTAATTCCCTTGGGCAGCTATACACCGGCAGAGTTGTTGTTCCCATTCCTGGTAGCAGCACTGGAAGGCTTCAACTGGTAGGGCTTTTAACTAGTTGGTCACAGTCTTTTGAATGTTCTCCGGAGTTCCAAAATTATGTCCTTTTAAGACATGTTTCAATTTTGGCAAAAAGAAAAAGTCACAAGGACTCAAATCCGATGAATAGGGGCGTCGAGGAACTGTAGGAATGTGTTTTGAGATAAAAAATTCCCTGATGGAAATTGTGTGACACGGGGCTTTGTCATGATGAAGCATCCACTTGTCTGCAATGTCTGGTCTCATGCGAATCACTCTTTTCCTGAGCCTTTCAAGGACACCTTTGTAAAACACTTGGTTGACAGTTTGTCCTGGACGAACAAATTCTGTATGCATGATACCCACCCCTACTTCAAAAAAGCAAATCAGCATGGTTTTGATCTTTGATTTACTCATTTGACATTTTTTTTTTTCAGTGAAGGAGATGACGGAGTATGCCACTCTTTTGCTTTGCCACTGTGTTTCAGGATCATACAAAAATATCCAGGATTCATCACCTGTGATCATACAATTGAAGCATTCTTGGTCATTGTCAATCCTCTCAAGAAGATCAAAGCACACAGTTAATCAACTGACCTTCTATTCTGTTGTGAGGTTTTTTTGGGCACCAATTTCGCACAAACCTTTTGCATGCACAAATCGTCTGTCAAAATTTGATGTACAGTGAAAGTTTTTTAATTTAAATATTCACTCATCATCCTTATTGTTAAACGACGGTCTTATCTCACAAGAACCCTCACACACTCAACGTTTTCATGAAGTTAAAGGTCCCTGAGCGAGGTTGATCTTCAACGTGTTCTCAGCCTTCAAAAAATGATTTGTGGCAGCGGAAAACTTGTGCTTTTTATAAGCAATGTTTTCCCATAGGCCTGTTTCAACTTTTCAGAGGTTACACTCGCAGCTTGGGTCATTCCGCAAGTTTAACACAAAACTTGATTGCACAATGTTGCTCTAAATTCCAACGCTCCGTTTTCATTACAGCAAAAACATAACTTCACTGATGGCGCTGTCAAAAATAATTTGTTGGCTGAACGGAGTTGATACTTGTACTGAGCATGTGGAAGGGATGAACAAACCGGTCTAGCACAGACTGGTAGACACAGCATTGCCAGATTGCTTGCAGTGTTACCAATCTCATTACTTTTCTCACACACATTGTATTTTACCATAATATTATAATAAAGCTAAAACATTTATAGCTGCCCACTTAAAATAATTCTGCATATATTTTTCAGTAGTAGTTTAGATTACTGGTGGAATGAATTTAATTAGTAGGATCTAGTTTATGTGCATTCCTCTTTACAATCTTTATTCATTAAGTCTTGTAAAGTTATAAAATTATGTTAAGATTTTTGAAGATGTAATAAGACAGATGTCTTATCATTAATTTATCAAGTTAAAGACAGTTTATTAAACTATAAAACAAGGAATTACATTATCAAGAAAATTATTTAGAATGATTTATTTATTCCTAAATTAATAAATCTATTATTAAAAGGGTAATGGAATTTCTCCTTAAAATATTAGTCAACCATCTGGTAGTGAAACCAGATGAATTAGTCTAAATCTGTATACTTAACATTCCAATAAATACTATTTTATTTTTTGATATTATTTTCTTGTTATAAAAAATCTATGATTGTATTAAGCAGTCTAGGATAAAATATTATTATTTTTATCATAGACTGTATAAAAACAAATAGCACTATTAATACCTATGCTTTTCAAAGGTACTATTTTTCTAGTAGAAAATCATGAATAAATAAAAATGATTCTAGATATGAAGGTAATGACTGGATGATAGTGGAAAATATTGTACGAAAATTAAAAATTTTAATATTAGGCACTTTTTTGAGCGTGATTTTTTATGTAAAATGTTTTATGTTGTTGAATAAAATTATGTTTGCACTTGAACTTTTAGCGATGCAAATAATTTTAAATTGGTATAAATTAGAAGTAACTTAAATTCATTTATTCAAATTTCTTTGCATTTGATTATTCTTTGAGTTACTTAAGCATTAGTTTTTGTAATAATGAAATTTTGAAATAGAAAAACCGTTACTTAAGATTTATACTACTGTCTATTTGTATTATTGTTATGCACTTATGTAACAACATACTATTTTTTCTAAAAGGAAAATATATTTATTCCATTGTAGAAGTGGGAAATGTGATATCATTAATAGGATTGAATGTCAGTTTAAATTTGGTGGGCTTGTTATTCTTATATGTTCCAGTACAGGACATACAGAAATTAATATTGGGGGTTTTAAAGCTAATATCTGTATACTTTGAATTAATAATGAATCATAAATAAACTAAAAGAGTGGAGGTTTTCCCTATAAGTTTAAGTGTGGGAACCTTTTGTCATGCGAGCACACATCCAACTGGTTGAATAGCTCATCCCATACTTTAATCAGCACGTCTGGATAATGGAAGCAATAGCTGCTTCACTACTGTGCCTCAAATTGGGTAGGTCAGAAGATAGTGGAGGCACATACACAAAATCCTTTAAAATATTATATGGGGTTAGAATGGGTGACCTTTGAGACTACCCCAAATAAGCTTTATCAATGGGTCCATACCAGTCAATCCAGCAGTTGGGCAAAAAGTCGTTCAACCAATGCCATAGTGTTATGCCAGTAAAGAAGTGCATCATCTTGTTGCCAAATAAAATTCTCTGGCTCCTGATATGCTTGCCTCAGTGAAAAAGAATGACTTGTAGTTTTGTCATCAGGATATCCCACAGAAATCATTTAATTTTGGTACTTCTTTTGTAATTTAAGAATTCATGGGGATTTTCTGACCCCCATATATGGATATTTTATGTGTTTATTTTAGTGAAAAAATATATATTAAAATATAATAATATATAAATGTTGACTTTTAATTAACCATAATACTATCAAGGAAGTTGTCAAATCATGCTGCAAAATTTTGATATGAAGTTGGCATGCAGTACATAGTAGGTAGGCATGAAAGCCTGTAACAGCTGCAAATGGTAGGGATACATACATAATTACTTTAAAGCATTCTACACTACCATGCCCGGCATTGCTAGTTAACAGATGTTTATTTTCTTAGGACTGTGCAGGAAAGACTCCCTGACTTATTCAAAATTTTCTAAAGACTTTCTTGGTCATCCTGTACTCTTTCTTTTACACCGACATCAGGTTGTTTCAAACTGATTATTCATTGATGACTTTATCACTTGGAGGTAAACCAGCTTGATGAATGTTCAGCTGAATCACACCATGTGTTTAACAACTGGAACAATTAGAACAACACCCACTTAGCAGTCTCTCAGTTACTCAGCAGGCTCTCCTTGTTGAGTAACTTTTATTCCTCTGCAATCTGTAGAACTGGGGCCCTGATTAGAGAGTACTGCAAGCTACAAGAAAAGCTGGAACTACGCATACATACCTATCCTGCAATGTAATAGACTCCAGAGATGCACTGCAATGGAAATTTTTGAATAACTGGCTATCAGTAATGTTGAAATGAGAGAGACATCTGGGATGAGAATTGCTGATTCATTAAAAATTTGTAGGTACAGGAATAGGGGTATGACCATGACGTCATTGGCATAGAGCTTGAGAGGAAGCTGAGGCTTAAATTAAACAGAATCCGCAGTGGGCATGGCTGATGCACCTGCTCATTACAGAAATGGAGCATTGCATAGTCTCCAGGATGTAGTTGTTGAGCTCCAAACCAGATTAACAGGCGGCATATTAATGGAGAATGTGCCCTCAGATCGTTTCAAGATAGTTGGAGTGACTTCATGAAAGCTGATGTAACAGTGCTAGCTTAAATTGGAAGCCTAGATATTGATTTTTAGATAGTTTATAGATTTTGTGGCTTGTCTTACTGTACGAGGCGTGTTTTTAAAGGAAGTACCGTTTTGAAATTAAAAAAAAAAACAGGGACTTTTCATAATTATTTTAATTTTTAATTCATAATTATTTTTACATGAAAGTCAGTATCTTAATCTACTTTTCTACGTATAGTTGCCTTCAATATTAAGACAGTTATCATACCGAACCACAAGCTTTTGTATTCCATCGTCATAAAAGTTTCCCCCCTGATTTAATAGCCACTGCAACACGGCCATGAGCACAATTTTCGGTACTTTAACCATTCATTAACAATTTCATAAAGAACACTTTATGAAACTAGAGGGAACTCCAATGATAATGAAGAAATCGTGAAGCGTCTGTTTTCTTTCATTTTTTCATCAACTTTTTGCACCAAATCGTCAGTGATCACTGAAGGTCGCCCACTACTTTCCTCGTCATGAACGTTTGTTCGGCCATCCTTGAAAGCTCTAACCCATTTCCGTACCATTCCATCACTCATAATGTTTTGTCCATAGACTTCACAAATCTGACAGTGAATTTCAACCGGTTTTTTGCCTTTAGCACACAAAAACCGAACAACACCACGTATTTCATAGTCAGCGGGATTTCCAATTGGCAGAGGCATTTTAAATATGCAAAAGTAAATGTAAACATGATCGATTTTGTCCATAATGGCATCTGTGGCTTACCAACAGATGTAGGTACACAATGCGCATGTGCAAGACACTGACTGCAGCACGGCATTGGCTTGATTTCAAAATGGTACTTGCTTTAAAAACACGGCTCATATTCTGGTTTTGTTTGTAATCACACTGAATTTATGTCATACGAATAAATAAATAAATACATTTTAATGTGTAAGAGATATATTTATGTCTTCCCATTTTTAGAGTTGACTATGTCACCACCAGAGTTGGGTCTGACAAGAGAAAATTCAATGAAAGGGCAATGTTCAACACCTGCACAGCTTCCACAATTGCCACAAGTAGGACGACTTACAGCATGGCTTGTGGATGCAAATCCACCTTTGGAACTTGCTGTTAGAGAACTGTCTCAGACGCAGCAAAACATTAATCAATTATCTCAACTTCTACAACAGCTTGAAGCTTCAAATTATGTTACAGATACAGAGGTATTTATTTATTGAAATTTTTTTTGTTCTAATTAATTATATTAATGTATTATAAAATTAAAACTTGCTGTTAATATTTAAAATTACTTTTTGCTAGAAAATGTTACTTTTCATGTTTGAAACTGTATCCTTTCTTACGTATAATCTTAATTTTAATTCCATGGCGAAATACACAACATCTGCCTCTTAACATTTCTCATTCTGCATATGATTTTGCTTTTATTTTCTTCAAGTAAGAAAATTAAAAATAAGAATGTGGAGTTTTTGTATATAAACTGTAATTTTGCATGGGTATGAATTACTTTTGATAATTGACAGTTTCAATTTTGCTTTCAGCTTAAAGCATGTGTTCATTGTTAACTGCAAAGGTGTATACTTCATGCAGAGAAATTATAGTTTTTTTTTTATTCATGTTTTACATTTATTTTTAAGTAATCAATAATCCATTAAACAGTGGTTTTTAGAACTTGTAGAGATCTGATTGGTTATAAAATTTGGGCCGATTATTTCTAGTGCAGGTTTTCGGTTGTACAGTTGAAAAAGCAATTCTAATTATGGTGCAAACAGTAGTAGTAATAATGATAAAGTATTTATTTTTTTTTGTCTTCACTCATTTCACTGGTTTGATGCAGCTCTCAGGATTCCCTATCTAATGCCAGTTGTTTCATTTCAGTATACTCCAAAGATACTCGGTCTATGTAAAGATTAAAAAGTAACAGGGATAACGAACCTCCTTGTCGGACTCTTTTTTTTTTTATTACGGCTTCTTTCTTATGTAATTCAATTATTACTGTTGCAGTTTGGTTCCTGTGAATATTAGCAATTGTTCTATTATCTCACATCCTTCATCCCTAACAATTTGTTTTGCATATTCCAAATGCTGCATGCCTGCACAATTTTTCTCATCTACTAGTCCCTTCGATCAAAGAGACTAATTCAGGAAGCCTTAATATGTGGCTTATAAGTCTGTCTCTTCTTTTAACCATATTTTTCCAAATGCTGTTGTTATCAATTTTCCATGACACTTCTTGATTTGTCACTTTATCCACCCGTCTGATTTTTAACTTTCTCCTATAGCACCACATTTCAAAAGCATCTAATCTTTTCTTCTCAGGTAATCCAATCGTCCAAGTTTCACTTCCATAAGCTACGCTCCAAACATACACTTTTAAAATTGTTTTCCTGACATTTAAATTAATTTTTGAAGTAAGCAAATTATATTTCTGACTGAAAGCTCATTTCGCCTGTGCTATTTGGCATTTTATATCGCTCCTGCTTCGTCCATCTTTAGTAACTCTACTTCCCAAAAAACAAAATTTTTCTACCTCCATAAACTTTTCTCTTCCTATCTTTATATTCAGTGGTACAACTACATTATTTCTACTTCATTTCATTACTATCACTTTTTTCTTGTTTATTTTCATGCAGTAGTTCATGTGCAGGACTTCATCTATGCCATTCATTGTTTCTTCAAAATCTGTTTTATTCTCAATTAGAATTACTATATAATCAGCAAATCATAACATCGGTATCTTTTCACTATTCACTGTTACTCCAGATCTAAATTGTCCTTTAATATCATTAACTTTTAGTTCTATGAAAAGATTAAAAAGTAATGGGAATAGAGAACATAGTTGTTGGACTTCCTTTTTTACTATGGCTTCTGTCTTATGTTCTTTGATTATTACTGTTGCATTTTGGTTTATATAAATGTTTGCCATTGTTCTTGAATCTCTATTTGAACCCTAAATTTTTTTAAATTGTGAAGATTTTATTCCAGTGTATTTTATTAAATTCCTTTTTTAAGCCTATAAATGCCAAGTTTTTTGGATTGTTTTTTATTATCTTCCTTCTACTATAAATCGGGAGTGTTAAAATTGCTTCTCTTGACCCTATACTTTTCCTGAAACCAAATTGATCTTCTCCTAATACTTCTTCCACTCTCCTTTCAATTCTTCTGTATAGAATTCTAGTATGATTTTTTAATGCACAAGTAGTAGCTAATTGTTCTATATTCTTCACATTTATCTGTTCATCCTTTGTTTGGTATCATGAGAATAACACTCTTTTTGAAGTCTGACAGAACATCTACCTTTTCATAAATATCACACACCAGTTTGTATAATCTATCTATCACTTCCTCATCTGCACTCTGCAGTAGTTCTACAGGTATCCCCTCTATCCCAGGAGCCTTTCTGACATTCTAATCTTTCAGTGTTCTCTAAAATTCAGATCTCAGTATTCTATCTCTCTTTTCATCATGTTCGATTTCCATTGTAACACCAGTTTCTAATTCATTTCCTCCATATAACTCTTAAATATATTCCACCTACCTATCAACCTTTTCTTTTGTATTACAAATCTGTGTACCATCTTTATTCAACACATTATTGGCTTTTAATTTATGTACTTTAAAATTCTCCTTTACTTTCCGGTATGCTCCGTCTATTTTACCAATGATCATTTCTCTTTCTACTTCTGAACACTTTT
>JAAAKQ030051300.1:0-16255 GCA_010016005.3 Zanna intricata | reverse complement strand
TACTACTAATGAACTGAAATATTACATTTATGATGCATTCAGTGGTTTGGATAGTGATAGAGAAGTTTGCTGTAGAGTGTGTAACAGGGTTTCCCAAAAAACTGCAAAAATGTATTAATGAAAATGGAAAACATTTTGAACGTAAATATAATTGTAAGTATTGTCTATAATAAATAGAATAAATTCAGTACTTTTATAAACACGTGTCAAGCGACTTTTGCGCCATCTTGTATGTCGATTTATCATGACTGGAAAAGTTCTGTATTATATGTGCAATTTTCTTTTGAGGTATTTTTGGATACTGTAAAACGAGTTGGGTTGTCAGCAATGTTTAAATATTATACTTCTTTTTTTTTAGTATAATATTAAATATTATACTTAAAATAATTAAATGTTTAATCCATATATACTTTTGAATAAAAATCTCTCAGTTTTATTTCTTCTGAATTAGATTTTTCCCCCTTATAGCAGCTTTGAAAAGTCTGTAAAATCACGTTTTTTATTTCACTTCAGTAATTGCTGGCTTACAGGTACATCCAATTGCTGCTACTATTTTTTTTTTTGCTCCAGAAGTTATTAGAGCTTGTAACCTAAAAAGTTTATAAATTTAATGTAAGTGTGTTTTAAATTTTTGTCAAATAATAAGTTAGTGCAATTTCACATTTTAAATACTTCAAAATATGTTAACAGACTATTTAGCAGAATTATGTTGTAGTTCCTTCCACCAGTTAATGTAGGTGGCACTTTTTATTTGTGCTCATCTTTAATTGGTTAGGCAACTTATATAACGCCAAATAGTATATTTCTTTTGTGTTGTTTATTTATTTAGTTCATTGACTTATCAGATTTAGTATGCTTGTGTGCTTCATATTTTTCAAGTGTGTTGAATTCACAACTTATGTTTTATGCATAAAGTCCAAGTGTTATTTAGATTTAAGTTTCTCAACTTGGCAGTGTTGGTGTAATTATAAATTAATAAGCAATGTATTCCTACTACCAACTATATATTGGATAATATATTTTATGATATATTATCCAAGCGCTTTTAGAGTAATTATTCCATCTTCATGGGTTATTTAAAACTATGTATTTGTAACCATGTATATATTATATATGTATAATTAAAATTGTTAATGAAACATCATGTCAGTAGGATGTTTACGACTGTTATCTAACATGATAACAGTCTAACATCATAACAGTCGTAAACATTCTAGTGACATGATGTTTTATTTTACTTAACATATAACTTATTTTAATTAATAATGAATGACTGTTATGGAAATAAAAATTTTATTTTAATCATATATATATATATAATTTATACTCAGTTAAAAATTCTTAGTTTTAATGAGTGAAGATAGAGTAATTATTCGGAAAGCGCTTGGATAATAATCATAAAATATTGTTGGTATGTAAGAATACATTGTTGATCAAATCTAAATATTGTGGTTAACTTTTTGTATGTGTGTTTAGTTTCTATGAGGTAATCATAAAGGTTGATTGTGATGTATGTAGTGTTTATATAAGTATTTGTATGTATGGATGAAAGTATGCTCAGTGTAGTATTTAGTATTTAAACTAAATACTACTTTAGTCACTGGAGTTTAATTTGCATACACCTGGGTGGGTAGCTCTGTTTATTGGAGTATGCTGTGTTAATGTGTTTGATTGTATGTTTGTTGTTTGACAGCGACACAGTAGTGAAAGAAACTTTCTTATAATAGTTACCAACTGTTTCCTGTAAAGAACTTGTGCAATAAAATGCTAAAGATTCACAAAACACAGCAACCCAAGAACTAAAATTTAAACTTCAGCAACTTAACTGAATAATTGTATCAGGTGGACTGAGTACATAACATGTTGACCCACTGACAAAGAAAATTTATCAGCGCTATAACAATAGAATCAAGCATTCTAAGTTGCCTCATAAAAGAAATTTTACATACAGCACATAAAGTCACAAACTCTTCACATTAGAATAGTAAGAAAGTTTAGTCTATCTTTAGACTATACATTAAATGAGTTTCTTGACCATTGAAACAAAGAAGATTGCCAGTAACAAAGTTTCATGTTTTCAAGTTCTGAGTAAGATGGTAAATTGTGCTTTTACAATGTGCTGCTTTATTTGGATTGTAGTATCCTTTAATTTCAACAAGAAATTGCAAGGGTCTAAAGTTAGCTTACAATACAAATGGCTAAACCATATTTAATAAACTGATTTTTGTAAGTCAAAATTAAAAATTGGGCAAGTTTTAATTGTATGGTTACATTGATTGATATCTAATAATCATGTCATTTCTACTTCAAAAAATCAACATTAATCAACTGCAGTACATTTGCAGAAAGATTTGCTTCATAGCAAAAAGACCTTTTGAAAGCGTGTTTATCACACTTGCATATTTAGAGTTGTAAACTTATTATTTTATAAACAATAATTAGATTTTGCTTTACATGTAATTAAGAGTGTTTATGCTTTTTACAGATGTGTTTATGCATTCTTACAGATTGCAAAAATTGTTACAAAATCCTAATGTGTGTCAATCTTGTTTGTTCAGTTACTATGATATCCCCTTTATACTATGTATCCAGGTCTAAACATCCCTGATTTCAAGAGGTTTTCAGTCCGTTTATTAGATTGTTCCCTTCTTTTCATCTCTTCTTTGTCTTATCTCTTCATCATTGGTTAAGTACCAATATGAGTTAATTAACCACTGGATTGTTAAAAGGGAACAGCTGTGCTCCTCTCTCTTTTATCTGTTAAGTCTCCGGAACTACCGTAAGGTATTACTTCAGAGGATGATGTGAATGAAGAGCAGTCTTGTACAATCTCAGGTTGACCACACCTGAGAAGTGTGGTTAATTGAAACCCAACCACCAAAGAACACCGGTATCCATGATTTAGTATTCAAATCCGTAAAAAATTTTTATCTTTACTAGCTGTGCTCCTAGTTTATTGGTAACGCTAACTATTGGTTGTCCAGAAACATCTGTGAATTTTGTGATTGGCATAAAATCCTAACTTATGGCTAATACCTCTATTATGTAATGCTGGGTCTTTTATTTCTTAATAAAAGAAAAAGATAATATCTCTTTATGTCTTAAATTTACCATTATTTATAGTTTTTTTAATCTGTTTTTATACTTATCTAGATAGACAATGCTAGACAACAGTAATTCAAACGGGTTGATTTTTTCTTATCAATTATGAGTATTTCTCTATATTTAACTCCACCATTATTTTTATATTAATAGTATTGAAAGCATTTTCAGTTTACATATTCAGTGTATGTTTATGTACAATTATAGACCCTGATGATTGTAAGCTGCTCTTAGGATATGCCTCCAGCTTATTTATTATTTATCTTATTTTTTTTTGCATCTTCATCCTCCAGTCCAACTAGACTCCTGCTGTCAAGTCTTGTTGGAGCTAATATACCCATCAAAGCATGAATCTATTCATCTAATCCACCCCTACTGAAGCATGTGACATAATATGTCTAAGTTGCTCAGCATCTTTTTTACAATATCATCCTTTCATCTGCAGAACTGTTTATGCATTCTTTCTTGCATAAATTTTGATCTCGTACTTGTCCCACATATTTGAGTTATAGTAACAAGCATTATTTGCTAACTGTTTGGAATGGATGTGGAGCGATGACCATAAAATATTAAAAGATAGAAAATTAAAAAAAAATGGGTAAAGAGAAGAGCAAACATTAAGAAACAAGGTTTAGTGGAATAAAGGAACAAAATTTAGAAGTAATAGATTAAAATGGGGAAAAAATATGTTACTTATATGACTTAATTGTATGTTAAATAGATTAGAAGACTTGTACAAAAAACAGGAGGCAGTAATTATGATAGGTAATAAATGATCAGATAGATTTTTAATTCAAAATGATGACCCATGAAAGTGATGGTTATTTACAATTCTGTTTGATATGAATGTGAAAAAAAAAGGGTAAAGAACTGTTGAAGAAGAAAAAGGAGAGAGAAGAAGTGTAATACAGTTGAGGTTGTCAAGTGATGTGAATTTGTTTGCTTATAGTGCTGAAGAATTGGAAATAATTTTTCATTCTTGGTATAAATTAAAAATAATTGCTGATAAACTGACTGAAAATGAATAGGTATTTTTATAATTTGCTTGCAAAAGATGTTCTTAATAAAAATTATACGTTTTTTAACAGACTTAAAAAGGTGGAGGTTATAAATTTTTTTTTTTTTGTAATGTATGTTATACAATATTGCTAATGTTAGTAATCTGATTTTGATAATTGAGTTTTTTTAATTGAAACAGTATACTTTTGGATTAAATGGTCCCATTTAAATTTCAACCAAATCTGTTTGTAATCTTAGGAAAATACCAAAACAACTGATTGGTTCAACACTCTTACCCATTGACTGTTCGCGCCAGTGGTCTGTTTTCTGTATAACTAGGATTTTAGTAGCAGTCTATATTATTGTTGTTTAGTCTCTGTGAAATAATTCATAGCATTTCTTTATCTACTTTTCTTCCTTAAATTATCTTTTCTTTTTGAAGTGATAACTTCTATTGGCTCACTTGACTATGTTTCTGAAACCTTCACGAACTTTTTGCGTAGACACAAGTCAGAGCGTGGAGAGGGAATAGGCGATACATAGTATATATAGACAAGTAAGCACATGGAGAGGGAATAGGCGATACGTAGTATATAAAGACAAGTGCGTGGAGAGGGAATGGGTGATACATAGTATATATAGATGCCTGAAAAAAATTATTTTTTAGTTTTTAAGAGATTTTTTAACGACCCCACCCCGAACAAAATTTACCCCTCCCTTTTTCCAAAAAGTTTTTTTTGCACCCTCCCAAAATTTTTTTAGTTTTTAAGTGAAATTTATCAACATCTCCCCAAAAAATTAGACCCCCAAAAAAAAGTTTTCAGTTTTTGAGATTCATCTATGAAACCCCCAAAGAAAGGTTTGACCCCGCCCGCCAAAAAAATTTTAGTTTTAAAAAATTCCAAGAAATGATGGGATAAAGTGTTTTTTCATTATCAAATCACACGAACATGTTTTAACAAGCTTATCAGGACCACATTCTGTGTTCCATGATGCGAAAAATAATGTATTATTTCTAATTGACACGATAAACGATTGCTTTTTCTTATCAGCGTACACATTTGGTATTACACGATAATTATTTTTGTCATAAATATATTTATACAGAACTGTAAAACAGTTATAAATGTTGTGTTTCCACACCACTTCAGGGTAGCAACTATGGTGCGTTGGGATTTTATTTATTTATTTTTTTCTTGGCTACTTTCCACTAAATGCTATATAAATATTAAGCTTACATTTAATATTTATATAAAATGGTGAAAAAGTTTATTATCCATAATTGCAAAATTATAATATAAATACTTATGCAATAATAAATTCTAATTTTACAATATTAAATAAATTGTCACAACAAGCTCCCAGCCGATATCACCCTGTATGAAGTGAGTTAAATATAATTTTGCAGTAAATAATGTTCTATAGTTACTATAAACACTTTTTAACCGGGTGGGTACTCACCTTGTTCAAATGTCTACACATAACGATGAAACATATAAATTGGTTAGATTATGGAACCTCATCATTTCTGTTACAGCTTTCTCATGTGGTTTATTTAATAACTTACTTGGGTACAAATCAGACAAGGCTTTCTATAGCTTTAACTTACTAAGAGCAGCATAAATTTGTCCCTTGGCAAAATTTTTCTTGCCAAGATCTATCGCTTGTTAAAGAGTTATACCCTGCAGTTGTGAACAGTTACAGCTCAGTTTAGTATTAGAGGTAGCATTCTGCGCTCGACATCCCTTTGTCTCTTGACTCTTTAAATGTATTAACTGGTGAAATGGCTATGCAGCCATCAACATCTTTCACTCTTAAGACTAATAGTCTCGTCATCAAATTTTATGAATATAGCTTCTGGTAACTCTTTCCTTGTATATCAAGCAGAGGTGGAGAACGCTGCTCTTGCGTTTCGTTTGACAAACGTTTGTGTATTAAACTGACATAATGAGCATGACTATAGACTTTCATTCCACAAGAATTGACTATTGTATGTTCTCATTTGTGTGAAACTGCATTTTCATTGAAAAATCTCTGCAGAAATATTCATGATATTTCTTGCTCTATTTTTCTTTAAACAATCATTTCTTTCTTGACTACTTTCCCGTAAACGTTACACTGTCTTATTTGAGCAGCATGTTTAGTAGACATACCCCTAATTTTAATTAAATGATATATATGTCATATGTTCTAGGGATAATACAATTTTTAAATTATATATATATGCATAGAGGTACTAGATACTATAAATACATTAAAAATTGTAAAATAAAGTAATTTATTAAAAATAGAAACCAACTTCAGCAAATAATAGTTCTAAAAACTTACAAATAATTATATTTTTATTTATTAACTAAAGTAAAATTATTTACAACATTAACTATTTTTGAAGTGATACCATCAAACACAAGTTAAACAAACAAAAAAAAAACCTCTGATTGTATCCTAGTTGAAATAAATCCTACTTAAAACAATACAAAATTGGTAATATAAATTTTACTACAATAAAATGAGATCTTCAAAAATATATACAACAATAACATGTGGCATACAAAAATATGATATAAGAATACTTTAAAGTTGCCTAGGTACATACATTATCAATAAGTATATATGCCTACTAAACTCAAGATGAGGTGTGATTGGGAGATGCTCTCCCTTAGATGCTCTTGAGATCCCATTTTACTTGGGGGAATCCCATTTAGCTGCTTAGCAGATGGTTGAGGTACTAACTTCAATTAACTTAATGTTTAATTTTTGTTGGTTGGCATAGACTTCAAAAATTGTTATTTACTGTAAGAACTTTTACTTTCACAAATAAATAAAAATATAATTATTTGTCACTTTTTAGTACTATTATATGTTGAAGTATGTTTTTATTTTTTACAAATTATTTTTTGTGCAGAAAAATTGAAAGTTGGTTGCAGAATGATTTCTTTGGAATGAAAGACTGATGATAGTAAAAAGAGGTAAAGGTGAGGCAGTGAGAATTTATAAATGGAGATTCCTCATTCATCCTCTGAATTAATAACTTAGATGGTGGTTCTTGAGGCCAAACAGAAAAAAAGAGTTATAGAGATGAATCTTACAGGAGCATTAAGAAAATAATAAAAAAGTGGAAGAAGAATGAAGTATACTGATGATAGTATGTTATGTGAATTATGTGGCTTAAATTATTAAATCAGTTAATTGCTATGAAATGAAAGAAAGGAATAGAAGGGAAAAAACTGAAAAGTAATGAATCATTCCAAGAGGAATGAAGGATATGCTTAACAGAAATGCACAGAATTAGGCAAGTTGAAAAAGGTCGCCATTAAGGACCTGAATAACAGTTGATAGATTTTTTGCTTCATAATACTATAAGATTTGATAGATCCATTTTGACACATTTTTAATGAGTGATTTTTTTTTGTTTGTTTAACCTCCGGAACTACCATTAGGTTTCATCTTCAGAGGATAAGATGAATGAATTGTAGCGTGTATGAAAAATGCCATGCCTGACCGGGATTTGGACCTCTGGATGAAAGGCCGAGATGCTACCACTCGCGCCATGGAGATCGGCTTAATGAATGATAAACAATAAATAATTAGTTATTTAAAATAACTAATTATTTAAATTAGTTATTGTTTAATGAATGATAAACAATAACTAATTCTGATTACACAACCATCCAACTAAATATTACATGGAGTCAAGTTTGAAGATAAATGTCTTGGAAATGGAATATCACATTTCCATGAAGTACAGATAACAATTCAGCTTTGCAGACAGCATTTAAAAATGTTTTGGATATTATTTGAGATGTTTTAAGTCAAGAGATGTTTTGTTTTTGAATTGATTCAATAAAAGAGCCTGTAAGTATAGTTCTGTATCATAGATTTTACTTTGATTATGACCTGTGAAATCTGTAGCGGATTCTTCTATATTTTGAAGCATCATATTGTTTTTACTGTATCTACTGAATTTCAGTTTCTTGATTCTTGTTTTTTAATCTTTTTGCCTGTAATGAAGACAACAACTTCTGAAGATATGGAATGCACTTTGTTAGTTTCCTAGGAATTCAGTGTTGTTATTTAAATATTAGAATGATTTTATGAAGATTATTTTTTTTCCTCATGGAAGCGCTCAGAGTTGCTGTATTTCATTGAAAAACTTCTTCAGTGTAAAAGTTAATTGCAAAAGTTATTCACCCAAAATCTATGCTGTTAATGAAAAGTTTTCTGCTATATGTGGCTCCTAACTTACTGAAGGATTTATTTATGACTATTTTGTGATTCATTCCCTTATATTAATTAAAAAAACACGGTTCTACTGTGAGAAAATGACTAATTTCTTTCTAAATTTTATATTGTTTAGTCAGAGAACTTAAGTTGTCTACTTGCTCTCTACTGAAGTGATTAGATTTGTTTTAATTTTTTCAGGGCGTATTTTGGTATCGAATCCACTGCATCACCATCTATGACAAAGAAGCGTAGACTTCTGAATCCAGAAGAAGATTTTCTAAATACATCACAACTTACAAACGCATCTGATATATTGGATTTAATAGAAGATGGTAAAATTATTGATGTTGAGGATAAGAAAGTGAAAGAAGGTGTTGACGATTTAATTTTACAATTGGATGATGAACTGCAGCAAGAGAATGATAAAAGTCATGAAATAAATTCATTTGTCAGTAACAAAGATTGTTTTACTGAAGAAAGTGTTTTGAATCTCTCAAATTTATCAATTGTGGATAGCTGTGGGGGTAAGTAACAATTATTTTCCATTTTAACATAATTTGTAAGTAAAAAAAACAACTACAACTTGGATCACCAAAACACTGTAACAATTCCAGTAATGGCAGTGGAATTGTGCTGTTTACAAACTCAGATTCTCTTAAATTGTACATTTTTTTTTTGCAAAAATATTAACCATATGGCAGCAATAAAATCCTGATGTTCCTGGTAAAATTTTCTTCTATTATTCATTTTTCAATATTTAATCATTTTTTTTAAAAAGCATTTTTTAGAGGAGGCTGATTCTATAAGAAATTTTCATCTTAAATTTTAGGAGATTTATATTTGCAATTGGAAATTTTTTCTATTATAATTATTAATACAATGTCAATCTACATTTTCTACAAAGTCATCTAAACCAATAATTTCTAAAATTTTATTGCTGTTTTAATCTTGAAAATGTAATTTGAGCATTTTTCTGAATTAAATCTTCTTTTTCGCACATTGTGTTCATTAATATTGCAGATCATAATGTTCAATTTGAAACTATAATTAACTTAATTTTGGGAAGCATGTAATTATAATTTTTTTTTATTGAAGTACATAAGAGAAGTTCTCATGCCCCATCCTGCAATTAAGATGTTAGTGTTGTTAGGGAGATCCTTTTTCCACATCCTACAGTTAACATGTTGCTAGTGAACTATATAATCTGTCTCTCTCTTTTTCTTTCTTTTTTCTCTTTCTCTTGTGATGCTTAACAAGGACTTGCTTCATAAAGCAAAAATGTTTGTTTGAGACATTTGCTTCCATCAGTGTTAAAGACAATATAGGGGATGAAAGAAAACATGAGGAAACTTATGTTGTCATTGCCTAATCGATTTATCAATCTCCAATTAAATTTGTTTATAAACAAGTGACTTATACCAATTCAGCCAACTTATGTGAATGAATTACTGGATGGATATATAGTGTGGTATGCAGTATGTTGCAGCTGACGTTTCTTAATTAGCATGATGTCTCAAAGCAGTGTACCGTAAAAGTGTTTTTTTTTCTTATAAATGAGCAATTTATTGCAGTTCACGAACTGGAAATTGGGTTTTCTGGGCTAAGGCGAGTCTCATTTTGAATACAAGTTGGAAGGAATCTCCTGCATGTCATATAAGGGGCTGGGGTGACATCAATACTTGTTAGGAATAAATTTTTTTGAAGAGGGTGTAATTGGTGATTCTTATTTGAAAAGATGGTTAATAGCTCAACTGCAAGAGAAGGGTATCATGAAATGTGTTTGGATACAGCAAGATGGGACTCGACTCAATTTGTTCTTCAGATGTATGATTTTTTAAATGAACAATTTCCAGGATGTTGGATTGGCAATGGTTTACAAGAATTACTGGCCTCCGTTGACCCAATTATCACCATGAATCTCTGACTTTAATACCTGACAACTTGTTCTTGGGAATAACTGAATCCTATTTGTGTCATCAGTTAGATAACAAATGTGGAGTAAGCTCTTTGGGTCATCTGTAAATTCTTTACAAACTGTCAAGGAGGATGTAGATACACATAACTATAAAAACAGTAAACAAATGATTTAGTTATTTAATAAACTAAATAATACATTCAATTATTGTTTCAGTTAAATGCATTACAAATAAATCCATATCCTGCTGCTGCAGTAATAAATCCTTGTTCAAATTGCTCTTGATTCACTCTATATTTTAATAGCCTGTATGATAGCACACAATATTTTTAAATAGTAATTTTAATTTTGAAAAAGATATGATTTATATTACATGATTTTTTAATTAAAATAGTTGTTACAAACCACACAGTTACTGAGAATTTCTTTACTAATGTATAGATTTTTCTAAACATTGATAAAATTAGTTGTTATCAGTTGTCTAGGGAGAGGTAGCAATGTACTGATGGAAAAAATATTAAATATGAAATTATGATAAGTAGTTTACCAAATTTATCATATAAAAAAGAGGATTTTATACTGAGATAAAATTCTTATGTGGATTCTATTGATTAGTTAAGGTGTCACTTAAAAAGAATTATTTTTTCAGAAATAAAATTTAGTAAATAGCTGATTTTTGGTAAAAACAATACAAATACACTAAATATAAGAATACATATTCTTACTATTTTTAGCCCAGTGAAGTACTTATGAAATTTCAAAGATTTGACTGCAAAAAAAAATATAAAAAAAAAAAGTGTTTATTCCATTAAATTGAAACTTATGTACACAAGTGCACTAATTAGACTGTTCTGAACAATGTAGACTAGTTTAAATCTTTGGCCCGAGAGATAGCTGGAGTAAAGACAACATGGCTACCTAAAATCTTTATTAAATGTTTTGAATTGCTTGTGACTGATTATAGTGACCCGCCGGTCATTCAGTACAGAATAAGAGGATTTTCCATGATACTTGTAGAGCTGATTGGATTAATCCTGATTTTAAAATTCAACTTTATTTTTAAGGTGTTTGTGATATTAAAGATAAATTGACTGTGAAAGTTTAAATTTTATTTCTAATTAATTCACTACTGCAGATATATTCGCTGTATACATTCTTGAATATGTATAAATTATTTTCATCTGGCTTTACAGACTGATACTATTATTTTTTTACTTGTGTTCACTTATAAACTATTTCATTATAATCTTGTGTCTATTATTTTTTGAATGTTATAAAATGTATTAAATGTGATTATTCGTTTTAAGTAAAACTTGTTTATTAAAAAAATTGCAAACAATGATGTAGTAGAGGATCAGAGTATGTGGTCAGTAGAAATTATGTTCATTCACCTAGTGCATACTACATAGCACACTTATTATCTTTGTACATTTATCATTATAATTACTAATACTTATCGAGTTATCTTTTCGACTTAACCACTTTTTAAGGACAGTAATAATTCCGTTAATTAAATGCTATGTTACAGATTATAAAGTTGGTAGTTAAATTATTTATTATTCTTTTTATTTAAAGAATTAATTTTGAATTGATTTGCTTGAGAGAAAAATATTGCATGCTTTAATATTCAGTAAAATTTCTTTATTATTAAATTGCAGTTGTAAAAGTTTTTAATGACTAATAAAACTTATTTTTAATTTAATGTTAAAAAAATCATATCATAATGTTTTCACTCACTTTAGTGGCTGACTTCAATAATGGATGAAAGATTATATTGTTTTTCAGTCTGATGTTATTGTAATTGATTTTTTTTAATTAAATATTTATTTATAAGGAGGTGATCGTACAGTGTGTTTCTGATTTGAAGTCTTTTTATCTCGATCAACACCAGCTGCTGAGGTAGCAGCAACACCAGTCGCTATATATGGCTACAAGAGTTAACATCACACAAGTGTTAATAAATTTGTTTCAGATTATATTAAGTTAAGCTTGTACAAGTTAATAATTTCAGGTTTAATATAATTTCCATACTGGCTGTCATGAAGAGAAACATGACAAAGTTACATTTGATATTAAAATAGGTTTATTTTCATAATTTATAAGTAATCTGTAGTTTTTCATTTCAGATAAAAATGTGCAGTCACTAGATATCTTAGATTCACCTTGTAAAGAAAATTCTGAAGCAACTCCTAAAAAATTATTTCCATTGTTTGAGAAACGTACTAAGCTAACAGAGTAGGTATTGTGTTTTAAAAAATATATGTATATGTAATCTGCATGCTTACAGACATTGTTGCATTTGTACAAATGAATAAATGAATGAGTGTGTGTGTGTATATATGTATATAACCATATTCAAAATAAAAATTAAATTTATGAAATGGATGGTAATAAAAACCATGAAGAATTTGAATAATTTGGCTATATTTATTTTAATCAGCTCAAATTATAAAATTGACAACTGTCAACTGTCATTAGTAAAAGTTTTCCCTCCATATTTTAAAAATGTCTTTTATACTACTGCATTAATTTAATAAGTTTTTAGTAAATTATAATTATGAACAAAGACAGATTATTGTCAAGGAATGAAGTATCTTCAATTAGTGAATTTTGTTTTATTACTTTATTAGGCTGTTCATTTATTAATTTATTTATAAAATATGCCAAAATTTAAATATATGCCAAAGAGTGTTTATTTCTATATAAATATGAATGACATTCATATGCAGGATGTTTGCAAAACGTCATGCTAAACTTAAGGAAATGATTCTACATAACAAACTGAAGAAAAAATGTAACATGATTGTACATAGATGTAGTAATATAATAACGCTTTGTTCAACCTTTTGTTCTTCCTTTTCAACTTTTTTGTATTAAAAAAGTGTCATCTACTAAAAAAATTTGAATCCAAATTTTGTTAATGCATGTTGTAATAATCTTCAAAGATTATATTAAAAAAAAATTTTTTTTTTTAAATTTTCAAAATTGTGATCTTTCAGATTTAATGCCAACTTTATTAAAAACTATTTAAAATTTATATTTCCTCATTGTTTCACATTTATAAAATATTACAGCAAGTAATTTTTTTTTTTAACCTCCGGAACCTCTGTTAAGGTTTGTCTTCAGAGGATGAGATGAATGAATTGTATTGTGTGTGAAAAATGCCATGCCTGACCGGGATTAAGTATTATTAATAATACTTTTACATACTCAATACTTTTGCAGTGTTATTATAATTAAAACCCCACATATTTTCAATTTTATAGAATAAAATTACTTAATAAATAAATGTTGAAGCAGCAGATAATGCTTTTAGTCAGATGATTATTGAAAGATTGTCAAAAGGTTAACAAAATGCTTAATAAATTAACACTAAATTTAAGTAAAGCTTAAATTTAATCTTTTACTTATTCATAGATGTATGTCAATACATAATTACAAAACAAGCTTAATTTAGTCCACTTCATGCTGTTAAAATAATGTACTTCATTTAATCCTGTATTAATTAAGTAAATTTACCCCTAACGTTGAATAACAGTTTAGTAAGTAAAATATTCTTGTTATAGTGCAAATATTCATGTTTTAGTTCAGTTCCTTGTACAGTAATTATATATTACTCTTAAAACCGAATCCCTAAAGACACTTCTGAATTTACTTCAACACTGTTCATAATTAAAATACATAAAATTTTTGGGCCAAATATAATGTAAAATAAACATAAAATATATTTTTAAGTTTTAAATTAGCTTTATTTGCTCTAAATCTGCTTTGATAAGGGAAATATTGACAACATTTTCCTTTCCTGGGGTAAACTGATTTCTTTTTGGCCAGTCTTTAACTGCGTAGTGTTTTTCTCTAGCCCAACTATCCCACAAACACAAGAAACATGTATATTTGTAAAGCCACTCTCTAGACCCTGAAGAAGCACTATCACTTTCAAATCAGCAATGATTTGCCATGAGTGTTCATCATACTTAATAATTTATAAACTTTTGGTATACTTTCATGTTTCTTTTATTCCTACAGCATGTGCTACTAGTGCAGAAGAAAACTTATTCAACACTGCCTTTAAGCTTCTTTTTGACGAGTCTACAAATAAATGCTGATCATGAACAACATATTCACTGGCCACTTCAGACATTAGCCCCTTAACATCATTGCAGGGACAAATTAAACCATCTATTCTAAAAGTATTTCAGTAAATTTTTTTTCAATTTCTGTATACAGAAATTTTAGTATCCTTGTTTAATAAAGTCCATTGTTTAAGATGTGAACTTAGGAGTTCTGCATGTTGTTTTGACAAATAAAAGTCTTGAATTAGGTTCTTGGTTCTGCTTGTGTGATGAGCTGCGGTTCAGTATTTAATTCTTTTGGAACGTAATTATATATAACTTGAGAATTCATTGGTTTGGGGAATCAGAAATTTCTTTCTAAGAAATTGGGGCAATTGGAATCAGTAAACACCATGGATGTACTGGTCTCATAGCTGAATGAACATACAGCTTTTACTGTTGAATTTAATTGAAATCAGTAACATCTGTTAAGAAAAAGTAGCAGTCATCATAATGGTTAGTATCAAATCATAGGTACGCCAAAAGGCAAATGCTCTTTTTTTCCTTTTAACCAATGAGTTAGTTTAACTTAGCACTTTATGCATGCTACTATGAGGCCAGAATTTATCTTGGTCTTCCAAGGGATAGTCAAAGCAATGTTTGTAAGCAGATTGGATACTCGTTTTTGTTGACTTTTGATGTTGAATTCTCCGCAAATGTAACAAAAAATATTTGAAATATTTTTACAAGCCTAATTTTTATTCATTGTAAAATTCAAAATGTTTTTTGAATGAAAGTAAACTGAAATATTACAGAAATGCATAATTATAAAATTAATTAAGTTTTAATTTATAAATACGAGGATTATTTTTTTTTCAAGGTCCGGTCAGTCATGAAATTAAACCACAGTGAAAATAAATAAATTTGTTATTTGTAACAAGTACTTACATAGTTATGCTATTTCTCTACATAGTCGCCACTCCGATTTAGACATTTGTCGTAGCGTGGTACCAACTTTCCAATACCCTTGTCATAGAACGGAGCTGCATGTGTTTTCAGCCATGTTTCTACGCTGGTCTGCAGCTCGATGTCTGTGTCAAAATGTCGTCCTCCTAGTCAGCGTTTCATGTGAGCAAAGAGGTGAAAATCAGGTGGAGCCAAGTCCAGGCTGTATGGTGGATGATCAAACACTTCCCAATGAAAACGCTACAGGAGCTTCTTTGTTACAGCTGCAGTGTGGGGCCGAGCATTGTCATGGAGAAAGACAATGCCTGATGACAACATTCCTCTCCGCTTACTCTGAATTGCCCTTCGTAGATGTTGAAGAGTCACGCAGTATGAGGCTGCAGTGATGGTCATGCTAAGTTCCATGAATTCCACCAAGAGAACTCCAAACCAGTCCCAGAACACAGTAGCCATACACTTTCTGTTCAGAAGGTTTGAGAAGGTTCACTTGAACTTCTTTGGTTTACTGGGAGAATGAGAATGCATCCACTGTTTGGATTGTTTTGTTCTTTTGTTTTGAAATGATCCATGTCTCGGTCCCTGTGACAATTTTGTTCAAAAAATCTTCTTCATTGTGGTAGCGCTGGAGAAACGTTAGGGAGGTGTCCATTCTCATTGTTTTGTGATGGTCGGACAGCATCTTGGGAACCCATCTTGCATACAGTTTGCGGTACTGAAGTCTCTCACGCACAATGATGTAGAGAGCTGACCTTGAAATTTCAGGAAATGAATCACTCATACAGAAATTGTGAACCGACAATATTCTCGAATTGCCTCATCCACTCGCTTAACGAGGTTATCGGTTGACACTTGCTTCCTTCCCTGACCGCCTGCATCATGAACATCTTTACATCCTGCTTTAAAGTTCCTGTACCATTGTCGCACTTTGCTGTCACTCATTGAAGTTTCACCATACACATTACTTATTCGTCTATGAATTTCAGCTGCATTACACCCC
>JAAAKQ030051266.1:0-35207 GCA_010016005.3 Zanna intricata | reverse complement strand
GTGTGTGTGTGTGTGTGTGTGTGTGTGTGTGTGTGTGTGTGTGTGTGTGTGTGTGTGTGTGTGTGTATGTGTGTGTGCGCGCGCGCGATTTTTAGTTTTAAACTTGTTTAAGCAAAAAAAATAAATAAAATTGAATAAAAAATAATAAAAGTTCAACTATTTTATATTTTCTGCGTCCTATTTAGTTTAGTTGTATCTTAATATAATCCGTTAACGTTCACCACGTGCTGCAAAATTTTTAACTAGGACAATTAAAAAGTTTGTTTAACTTTTATTAAAGTTTATTCATGAGTGTTACGGTTTAAAAAGTTTGTTATTATATATAATTAAGATAATGTTCTGTATTAATGTAAATATATTCTTTTTTGTGTTTGTGTGAAAATATATGTATTGTCGCGTGTGTATATTACGTCGGTTTTGTTACATATATAAGTTTATATTTTGCCACGTTTTCAGTTAAGTTTTAACTAGAAGTTTATTAAGTAATAATTCTTGTGTTATTTTACTCACGTGCAAATTTGCAGTGTATAAATCATAACATTCTAGTTTTATGTTGTGGTTATGTATTAAATAGTAATTATAACTTAGAAAACTATCAGAAGCATTATAAATAAAAGTAATATTAATAATAAAATAATAAAAGAAAATTAAACTTTTAATAAAAACCTCGTAATATACTTTTTTTTAAATTTAATTTTCTTACCGTTTATATTATTCTCTGCGAAATTTAAGAAAACTTATTGGAGGAATTTATTTTATATATTAAAGAATTTGTAGACTTTGGTTGGTTTCCAAGATTGTGATATTTTGAAAATATTTTTAGCAATTTACGTATAATGACGTCAATGTAAAAAAAAAAAAACATTTTTTTTGTTACCTCATTAATTACTTGATGCTGAATTAATTTATAACAGTCGCATTGTGTCCTCGCAATCGGTTTAAAGCTAAATAAGTTTCTCTGTAGTACAAAAATAAAAGACCGTGTGTCGATTCCTCTCATCCCTTTTATATTAATATAAGTAAAATTATTTATTTTTGAAATTGCTATTCTTATTAGATTAAAAAGAGCTAAAAAAAAAAGATACAAGTTTTTGATCATTTTTAATTTAACAGGATTATTTTAACGCGTTAGAAACATAAAAAAAATAATCTAATATCTCTTTATAATTTAAAAAAAAATTAATTCTTTATCATAGTGCTCAATCAATTTGGATGTTTTTCGATAGATTTTCCAATCAATAGTTTAGTGTTGGTAATGATTTTTTAAAAATGAACGGAAACCTGGTATGTTTAATTTGATATGGCGACAATTAAACGCGTGAAGTAAATATTGTAAATACTATAGAATAAATCAATATTTGAAATATTACATTGTGTGTTTTTAAATTCTGCTAGGGTAGTTACCCTAGCCAGCTGAATAGTTATTCAGCCGGCTTCCGTGGCGCAAGTGGTAGCGTCTCGGCCTTTCATTCCCGGAGGTCCTGGGTTCGAATCCCGGTCAGGCATGGCATTTTCACACACGCTACACATCATTCATCTCCATCCTCTGATTTAATACTTAACTGTGGTTCCGGAGTTTAACCTGGATCCCTTCATCCCGTCTAACCTGGAGAACTATCTTCATAGTTATGAGAATATAGAATTAATTTTTGTTTTTTAAAGAATATCTTTAATCTATAACTTCGCCCCCAAGGGGGCTGGCTTAAAACTTCCTCTGGGATAAAGCAAATGTAGCTTGAAAATTTGAAAGCAGTCGTTCGGTTGATTCTTGAATGAGTATTGCAAACGGACAGATCATAGACTTTCGCATTAATATATTTGATAACGGTCGCGTAATATGACTATTGAGTGAGTATTGCAAACGGACAGATCATAAACTTTCGCATTAATATATTAGATAACGGTCGCGTAATATGACTACAGAGTTGCTACTGTGAATTGCTGCTTGTAAGGTAATGTCTCTTGTTTATTGTTATTATTATTATTATATGTTATATTATTATTCTGTTAATAGTCTTATTTATAGGTATAGGCTTTACGATCCTTTTACTCAGCTTCCTCCTTACTCAGTTCTTATGGTATTTGAATTCAGCGTTTTTATGTTTGCACCCCGAAATGAAATAAACGTCGATAGTAAAATGACTTGCAGACATAGGAATGCTAAGATACATAATGAAAACGGCAGTATAAACTAAAAGAAATTGCCAGTAGAAATGGAAAAAAAAGTTTTACAAAAAAAGGATTGTATTATAAATGGTGGAAGGACTATATATTATGGAGAAATTATTAAATAACTCTAAAATAATGCTAAGATCAGGATGAAATAGGAGCAGCATCATAAAATCAGAAATTTTGCAGGCAATAAAAGAAAATTAAAAATTGAAAACCTTTGCGAAATAGATTAGTTTATGCTATTATGAGGCTAGATGAGTCTATAAGAAGTGAAAAAACTTCTTAATGAAGAAGGATTACGAATAATAATGAAATTATGCAGCAAGAATGATGCAGCAGAGTATTGATATCATCGACAATTAGTCTAATTTCATATTCAGCAGTGATATTATTGTTGAATATTTTGAACAGAAGATTAAAAAAAAATATAGAAAATGGTTACAGAACAAGGAGTTGTCTTTCCTATTTACTCTCTTCTTTTCCTAAAACCAAAGACATAAAAGAGTAGAAAAGGATACAATTGGAGTTATAAGAATTATTTATAAGAAATATCTAAAAAGAAAAAAAGGAATAAGTATGTTTTACAGATATAGAAAAAAGATTCATTCATGTCAGAAAATTAAATAAATTAGTGGGGGGAAAAAAAAAGTTTGTTTGTTTTTTTTTATTTCCACTAATAAATTAGTGGAATTAGTGGAACTTTCAACTTTATTTAATGATATATATTTCATATAGGATAAAAATACTCTTGATGATAATGCAGTTTCAGTGTAAGAAAAATAAAAATAAATTCTGTACCGTTAACAAATGGCATGACGCACAATTGATTTTTCTAAATCAGAAACCAAAATGACAAGAAACAATAAGTTGATACCTATTGGAACCTTCAGGTTGTAAAAGTGAAAGTGAAATAAAAACTAGAATATTTGTATAAATATGAAACGCATACTCCTAAATTAATTTTTTTTTTACTTGAAGCTTGCCCGTGTTAGGTAAAAAATAGTATTATATAAGGCGTACAAAACACGCTATGTCTAACCGGTATTCCAACCCGGAACATTCTGATGAAAGGCCAAGATTCTACCACTCCGCCACGGAGATAGTCTAATTGAAAAAGAAATGCCAAAGGCACTTAAAATTAAGGATATGAAAAGCAATAGAGAAGGTGAAATGGATGGATAGCTTAAAAAAAATTAAATAATGAATAGAGAACGAATATGGATTAAAGTTTAATTAACACAAGTTGGTGAGCAAATAGTGTGGGACTTAAATCGTCGGAAAAAAAAATCAGTACAAGATGTGAAAAAAGATAAAGATTTTAGATGATCTAAAATGATTATATGAGTTATATGAACAAGTTTACATGAAAAGCAGAGAATGAAGATGAATATGGTGTAAAATTTGCTTCAGAACAGATTTATCTAATTCGAGACAATCAACACAAAGTTGATAGACTCGAATTGCCTGATACGTTTTCTGTATTTCAATATTTATTTCCTCTACAACTTCCATAGTTATATGTTAATTCAAAAATGTCTTCTTTGATAAAAATAAATCTTGGTAACTTGGGATTCAAAAACAGTTTGCGAACATCCCTAGCCAGGCGAATTTCCGGATATTATTTTTCACATTAATGGATTTAATCTAGATTATTGAGTTGAATATACTATTGAGGGAGCTTCTACGTTAGATCTAGCTCAAGAAAAAGCATACTTAAGGCAGGAACACACAAAATTTATATTACAATGTTGTATTTTTAGATACCTACGAATCCCCAAACAAATGGTGGAATGATCCTTCAAGGAAGTTTTCACTACGTTGTCATAGTACACGTAAATCGTCCAATTTTTTGTTTGATATTTATTATATATACTAAACTCTTTGAAGGCTTTTATTATAAGATGTTACTGAATTATTTTACTTATTAATTTTTTTGGTACAATAACATTTTCATAAATTATCCCTTAGAATAATGTGAAAAAAAATTATTAATGGCTCAAGTTATTTTTCAAAGGAATACTATTAAAAGAAATGTTATTAAGGGAATTTTGTATTTTATTCACATTCATTTATGTAAAATTTTAATTTGCATTTTTAATGAATGCCGGCGCCACCAATTATTCTCTTAAAATCTGTGGGTTTTCCGAATATATTTTTATTCATGTTAATTTTCCAGCTACTGCATTATTTCAGTCGAAAAATTTACTTAGCGACTACTTACTACATGACGATATCCGGCTTCCTGGTGTTCATTATTACATCAAATATCTTCTTGAACGGGTTCTTGTTTCCTATCATGTGACGCTACATAAATTCAGTTAGATAAGATCCCATATGGTGTCTAGGGAGTTGTCTTCTGCTTTTTATTCCCCATTTCAGTGACCCCTACAAGAGTTCAATGGTTTGAGTACGAACACCGCTTTGATGATCAACGAAATGGTACCGATGATTCACATTAATATGACGGAACCGCTTAATTTTTTGTACATCAGTTGGTACGCGTGCCAGGAATCCGAATACAATATGCCCTCGGAATTAACGTTATCTTTGATAACATTCAGCAGAATTTGAATCGATCTGTCACAACTTTCACATCGTACGGTTTTCCTGAAAAATTCTGCCGAAGAGCCATCATTGTGGCTATGCCTGGTTTCGTAGTTGTGACCAGTATGATTTTTGGGTTTAAAAGACAGCGTCTTGTCGACTTGGACGACACAGTTCCCCTAAATTTTACTTTGACTACATTATTCAGTATAGTCCTTCTTTAATGCAATTATTTCACTCGACTGTTATATTCGTACCCATTCAAATTGACATAAAAAACACTTGATTGTTCGAACGTCCAAATATATAGTAAAAGTATGGTTACGAAACCGGGATTCGAATTTTTCAGTCACTTACCAACATGCATATTGACTTTCAACCGGCAAGTACGTGTGTTGGAAGCTCATACAACATAGACATTTTCGCAAAAACGCATAATGTGTCCGGTTTGACATGTCCTGATCCCTGATAGAACACCACGCAGTTGCAGGAACTCAACGATATCGTGTTCGTTAATCGGTTAATTCTAAAAATTCATGTCTGTAGCGTAATTGAATGTCTTACTTTCTTTTTCTGTTTAGACTCCAGAACCACTGTAAGGTGTTACTTCAGAGGATGATAAGTATAAATGTAAATGAACTGTAGTATCGTACAGTCTCAGGTCGACCAATCCTGAGATATGTGGTTCATTGAAACCCGATCACCAAATAACACCGGTATCCACGATCTAGTATTCAAATCCGTATAAAACTAACTGCCTTTACTGGGATTTTAAACTTAGAACTCTTGACATTGAACTCAACTAATTTGCGATGACGAGTTAACCAATCGACCATTAGACCACTAGACCACTAGAGTAGACTACTTGATCTCGTGTAGACCAATTGATTAAATGTATGTTTTTTAAAATCATGAATAAAATTAGCATTTGTTGGTTCAATCTTTTTTGTTTTAACGTAAATGATAGGCTATGAATAAAATTGATCACCAATCTCGGTGGGCAAGCGTAATTGCACTGCTTCCAGATAAACACAAAAAACTAAATTTAGACGATCTTTCCGTCGGCTTCTCAAATGTACATGGTGTACCGAGGTGTCTTTGAAAGCATGACCACTTACACGGCGACCATCTTTGCGCATAGGTTGGATAGAAATAGAGCACTTATTCAAAATTTAAGGAGTGTCCAGCGCAGAGCCTTAATTGTATGCACTGGTGTTTATAAAACAACCTTCTACGAGGCTACTACCGTATTGGGAAAGGCTGTCCCAGTCGAATTAGCGGTGGAAGTTCGGGCAGCCATATGCGAAGAGGTCGGGAGGTCCAGGTATTTGGGATGCTGTTTCGAACCGGGCCAGCACAGGAGTGGAACGGTGATCACAACGCATCGGATGCAAATTTCGTACAGTTGTCCATCTTCCGCCTACGGAAGAGGCCTCATGATGGAACCATGGCAGCGAGAATGGAACACCACGACTAAGGGAAGGTCCTTATATAAATTTATACAGGATTGGGTGGTATGTTACGTCTCAAGTTCTTTTTTAAGAGCAACGGGAGCCCTAGTGCTAACCAACCATGTCACTTTGAAACAATGTCTGTTTAAGTTCCGCCTGGCAACTGATGAGCTTTGCATCTATGGGGAGGTCCAGTTAAATGAACACATAATGTTCGACTGCCCCCCTCTTGGCGGGAGGTGCCAGAACTTGGGCCACTCTGGAACTTAGAGGTCAATGGGAAAATTGGCCACTCACAAATAGCTAGTCAGCGTAACGAGAGCCGCATTGTCGGGTCGTGGGAAGTTCCTTGATGCGGTTGCTTTGTACAATCGGCATCAGTATTTTCTTAATGGAAAACGCTCCTACCGCGCTGCTGTAGGAAACTATTCCGGGAAAAATGGCTGGCCATCAGTCTATTATAGCTCCAAGCACTGTAATATTGTGGACATGTATTCAGCGACGCAATTAAATTATCTCTAGTGAGCTAGATAGGATGTTGGTCGCTTAACAGTTCGAGGCTCAGTAGTCCATCGTGGCACAGACATTCGGTCTTATGCTTTAGGGCGACCGAATGGGGTGGTGGCGGGAGAAATGCCAGTAAACCAAAATCTTTCCGTTCCAGGCATTTTTAAATAGCATTCCCATATTGTTAAAAAGAAATAAATTTGGTATTTAAACAAATAATCAGTGGCACTGCTATTCAATAAAAGTACGTTTATTTTACAATGATATTATTATAATAAATTGTGATATTTTTATTGTGTATTTATTAAACGAAATGCTGTTTAATCATTGTGATGTTCTACAATCATATTAAGTCTGATGTTCTATTGTTTAAATAAGCCGATGTATTAGATTTTAGAGCTTGTAGGATATTGATTTATTTTATGGATCAATTGATATTTAAAGTTTTATTTTAAAATAATTTTATTATGATTATATCATATTAATTATGATTATATCAGGATATCCTGATATTTGTTTACTTTTGTAAAATTATGCAATTTGTGTATTAGTGTTGTTTCATTTTATTGTGTACTATGTCGTTTAATGAATCTAATCCCTCTCTCTTCCCTCCCCCTTTGTACTCCTTATCCACCCCCGCGTACTACAACATTACTTCTTTCTCCTACCCTTTTCCCTTTCTATTGCTGCATGCAGATCACGTGTCGTTCTCTACTCCCTGCTCGACCAATAGCCTACATACTGCATCACCCCTCTCTTCCACAATTCTCCCTATGAATACTTTGTACAACAAATATTGGATTTTTTGCCATGATTTGATTTTTTCATACGATGCGATGTCCTTTTCCAAGTATGTACAAACCCATCCCGTGCTTTTTCTATCATTCTGTCTTTATCTCACTTTTTCGCTCGTACACAAACGCACTCATACTATTTCTGTCTTTTTCTCTCTTACACTCATTCCACTATTATACAACAACTGCGTATTCCTTTTTATCCTTTTACAAGTCAGAGAGAGCTTTTTTTTTACGATTACAAGCACTCCGCCAAACCTCAAATTCTCTACTCTCTTTTCCTCTTTAGCTCTTCTGTACTATTTTTCTATTCTTATTGTTATTATTATTATTATTTTTTTTTTTTCCACCATCTCATATAAACATCTATACATACCATACCGTGCCATGCTAACTCCTATTGAGAAGTGATTTTCTTCTTTTTCTTATATTTTTCTTTTTCTTTAAAGAATGAAAAGATAAACAAAACAAAAAAGTAGTTATCTCTTTTATAGTAAGTTGTTTTGTGTAAACTTTTGGTTGGTTGATACACAGTGCATTTTTCGTATCAAAATATTTATTTTATATTTTGCAAAGGAATAATAACAATTTCTATATTTTATTTTATATTATTGACATGTTTTATTATAATAACGATTTTTTAATTCAGTTATTCATTGTAGGTATATTCGTCTAACATCTGTAGCATAAAGAAAAATGATTATCGTAGTTTTGAAATAAAATATCTTTCCAATTAATCAAATGTATCTTCAAATCGTTCATCTCATCCTCTAAAGATACACCTAACGGTGGTTCCGGAGGTTAAAAAAAAAAGAAAAAATCAAATATAATTAAATTATTTTTTATTCTATATGAATCAGTGATGGGTTATTAAGGAAATCGGAAATATTATTTCTAAAACATTTCCAGTAGAAATTGGTTTCAAGTAAATACATATATCTAAAGACAGTTAGATTTGTGTTAAAAGACGTATTTGCATGAAAAATATGTAATTTTTATTTTAAAATTTTTAATGATAAAAATTTTGATTTCATATTTTGGTAATCATGACTTTTCCATGATTTTTTTTTTTTAAATGCCGGGTTTTTTGAAGTAGAATATCCCCAAAACGTATGTGTGATCTATATATTTAGTATATTGTCGTCGTTTATTTTTGTTTTATTAATATGCGGTTTGTTTAAAAAGGATAGAAAAAAGGATTAGTATTCAATCAAATTTTCAATCAAGGTTACGATTAGTGTTGGCGGATCATTGATTTGTGTATGTGAAGTGGTGTGCTAAGTTTTATTCTATTTGCTATAAAGAATTTTTAAGCATTTTTTTTTTAAATCTGCCTCTCGTTTGACCACTGTAAATATAACTAAAAAAAATTGTTGAAATTTTTTTTTCACTGAAACTAAAAAATTGTATTTGGATTGTTTTTAACTTAAGATTATTTTATATTTAAAGATAGTATTTTATTTTTGCAAGAATATCTTACATTAAATTATATAAAAGTGATTCCATCAGTAACCTAAAAATAAGGGTGTGTGGTAGATCATGTAATAAAAGTTATCTTGACTTTAGAAACGGTAGCATTTTGGGGATTGTTTCATTCATTTCGTTAGGATTTATGAGTTTTTGGTGGAAACTTTATTTTTAAAATTTTTAGTGAAATTTGAAAAATAGACAACAACAAACATAAGGTGATATAGTTAGGGGATGTATACGATCATAACCCCGTGTTGATAGTTGTTACATCGGTAAAAATGTTGTGTAGATGGGCTAATTACTTAAGAGAAGTGTATACGGCACGTCATTCCATTTTCTGGAAAAATAAACATGCCAGTTCACGTAATAATAAGCATGCCAGATCACGTGTTCGGACACATACTCCGCTCATTCGGAGAATGCGTCCGTAGAAGTTTATTATTTTGTGCTCATTGTGTTTAACAGTCTTTCCGTTTCTTGGTATAGGATTTCGTTTTGATGTGGATTAATTTGTTGTTTTGGAATTTTGGGAATAGAATTTTTCATAAGATTTTCTTTTCTTTGATCTCTTGTTTTTAGATTGGGCCTTTACATGATAATGAATAATATTTCGGCTGCAATAGCGTTTCCGATTTGATTGCCGTGTTATAGTGTTATTTTTTTTTTCAATCTAGGATAGAGATTTTTGTTGTAGGTGTGTTTGGTAAGTTAAAAGGCTAGTTCGAATTTGTTTCTTCTGGTTTCCATTGCTTTTTTCGATGGAATTCCAGCTGATCCACTCTCCGAAATATTAAAATTATTTGACTATTTCTATTGTTCTCCAATTTTATTGTGCATTTAATTTTTATATATATATTAAAAAAATTTTTTTTTCAAACATTTGTCGAAATAATATCTACTGCAATGTGTATTATTCGTAGGATGATTTTTTGAATTTCATTATCTTTTCTATAGCCTATTTTATTTATTTAATTATATAATTTCATCTATTTTCAAATTCGATTCCCGGTAAGACACTTACTTTCAGGATAGTTGTACTAACTATAAGAATTAGTAGTTAGTATATTTATAATAATTATAAAAAGAGGGGAAAATAGTAATTGGGACAAAAACAGTTGTTAAATTTTTGGTCTGTAGACTTATAGGGGTAGGGATCACGAAACATCAGAAAATTAAAAAAAAAAAAACGTTTGTAATCTTAATTGTCAATTTCCTACAGATTTGATACATGTTTTCTAATTTTTTTTACATATACTTTAATGTCTTCGGGTACTTTTAAAAGAAAAAATCAACTATTTCCAAATGTCTTCTTTACTGTACTCATATATTTTCTTCAATTTTTGGGTTAGTATATGCGTTGTAGAGCGTAAGGCATAATAAAATAAAAAAATATTTACGAATTTTTCAATGTAGTACACATAAGTATAACACACTTGTCTTTGAATTCATTACTTTACTAAATATTTGAAATTTATAGTTTATAAAATTTTATTATTGCATAATAAACTAAAGTTAGGAGCGCGTAGAATTGATTGTTTCATGTAATTTAATTCTAAAACTGTTTTGTTTTATCCAACTCCTTTATTTATTTTTAGATTTAAAATTAAAATTCTTATTCTTTAAATCTATATTTTGTTTCTATTAATAATCAATTATTCCTGAAAAACACACTTTTATTTAATATTTCGTATTGTTAGTATATCAGGAAACCAGAACTGAATTGATTGATGTACAAAATTTTTCTTATTTTAATAAAAAATAAAGAATCTGTAGCATTAAATTAAAGATGAACCAAAATAAAGTTTTACTTACTAATCTAATCAACATACAAATTGCTGTTTTATATTTTTTTATCTATCTTCTAGTTTTATTATATTTTGGAATGTCGATTTGAATTAATGAATGAGTAGTGTGAAACACAACGTTAATAAACCTTTAACGAACTGCAGCAAGTTGTTGTAATAATGATAAACCGGTTTACAACATTTAATAATCATGGGAACCAATAACTTGTATAATTCACAAAATAATTGAATTTACTATTTAAATGATTAGGACTCTTTAAATGGTGGAATTTAAAGAATTAAACATGATCGTAGTTAAAGAAAGGCTGTGTGAATATTAAGAACAGCTTACATCTATAATTTACTAATAAAATTTATTGATAATTATAAAATATTTGTTTAATACTATTTAGGGTACCTAATAGGGTATTATATTTTTACGGAAGTATTGTAATCGCGAAAAATTTCGGTTTTCAGATTTCAACGGAAATATCCATTTTGACCATTCCTGAATACATTTTGACTAGTTTCAGCATTACTGGACCAAAAGTGCCCAAAAAGCACAAAATCCAAAGCGCAAACCAATTACCAATTGGTTTGGTTTTTATAAAGTTCTCAATAACAAAGCCATGATGTTCCCCCGTCCAAGCCAAGGTAGCGAATAAAAATGACGAGACCGCTGATAACTAGTAAGGTTTCGCCCGTTTCGATTTGAAGACCATATACGGCACAGCGGCCTTTTCAAATGTAGGAGGTACATCCGCCGTACATTCTACAATAACTGTGATTTTGTTATACGCTTTTAAAAGTCGAAATTTAAACAGGAAAGAAACATTTATTTTTATCTTTTGAGCGGTTTTTGTAATCTGTGTTTTTTTATTAAATTTTTTATTTTGTATCAAATTATGTGCCTATAAAAAATAAGATCTTTATAAAATTTGTATTGACAAGAAAAGAAATAGAAAGGTGAAATTGTTGCTGCCTAATAAAAAAATTTAAAAAAAGACTCCGAAGAGAGACGATATAAAAAGAATATTACTTTATATGGACTAAAGTTCTTTGGAGTACGAAAACGTATTATACCTGTATTTTTACCGAAATTTTTCTTAAATTAAGTTTGAATTTAAAAATGACGTCTGGTGTGGCTCTCATTAGAATAACCTAACACTAAGCAATAATAATCAAAAACACAAAATTATTTCAATTAATCTGTGTAGATACAGTAATTTTTCGTTAAAAAGAAATTCAACGTTTCAGGAAGAAATTTAGTGTAGCATAGGATCACCTAGCAGATAAAATCGAAAGTTCTCGCTTTAAATCTTCCTTAAATTAATAAAATAAAAATTTGAGTTGAAATAATAATTTTTTTCTTTTTTTAAGTCAGTAAAAAAGTTATTAAATTTCAGAAGTTATCTTATATTTATACGATAAATAATCGTATAAATAATTTACAATAAAATATTCTTATTTCTATACTACTTAAAATAGTAATTTGAAGCGAATAATAGAATATTATATTTCAACTTAAGTATTAACCATTGAGTAACCGCAAGAATAGATTATAAAGGGAAAAAATTAATCTGAAAAAAGAAATTTTAACCAGGAAATCTGCCATATTATGATCAGCAGCCTTTATGCGTGTCTGGGCCTGTGACACACACACACACACACACACTCACTCCATACAACAGACATAGAAAAATTTTAATAAAGAACTTTATTCTCCTAATAATGTAGTTCACTTAAATTGTACTTAAAAGTTAGTAAAATTGACTTAGCTTTTAAAAAACATTAATAAAATAACTTATGATTATTCATTAAATTAAAGTAATAAAGAAGAGAATGTGAAAAAGAGGTTTGGTGATAGGTTTTGTAATAAACATCATTGCAGTACTACGATAAATTTTCTTTTAAATATGCCATAAATTGTATGCTACATTATTAAAAGCTACGGAAGAGTATGAAAAACTTTATTGAAATGTTGATCATAAAACCTAAAGCGATGGTTGAAAAGAAACTAATCTCCTGGTGCATGTAATAGATTTTTAAATAATTTTATATTTACGATTATTATATTAATTAGACTAGACTTAAGTAGATTAATATCCTCTTTAATGTCTCATTTTTTTGCAGGTAAAATAGATCGAAATCGCTAAAAATATTTTGATTAGTTAGTAATTAGTCTCTTTTCCATTTTCATATTTTTAAAATTTATGTCCACTTAATTTTTTTCTTTATTCCTTAATTTAATTAATTACTAATTTAACTGAAGTAAAAATTAATTTTTTTCTGACCCTTTTTTATATTTATCATAACTTTCTTTCTTATATATATATATATAGAAAAAAAAAAATCATAAAACTCAATATACTTATAGCACTCAATATTTTTTATTAATAGCAGACATCTCTTAAGTTCCATATTTAATTTATTTTGTCTTCAGTCATTTGACTGGTTTGATGCAGCTCTCAAAAATTCCCTATCTAGTGTCAGTCGTTTCATTTCGGTATACCTCTTACATCCTATATCCCAAAAATTTGTTTTTCATGTTCCAAACGTTGCCTGCCTGCACAATTTTTCCCATTTACCTGTCCCTCCAATATCGAAGCAACTATTCCAGGATGTTTTAATCTGTAGCCTATAAGTCTGTCTCTTCTTTTAACTATATTTTTCCAAATGCTCCTTTTTTCAACGATTTGCCGCAGCACCTCTTCATTTGTCACTTTATCCACCCACCTGATTTTTAACAATCTCTTGCAGTACCACATTTCAAAAGCTTCCAATATTTTCTTCTCGGTTACTCCGATCGTCCTAGTTTCACTTCCATATAAAGCTACGCTCCAAACATATACTTATAGAAATGTTTTCCTGATGTCTAAATTAATCTTTGATTAAGAAAATTATATTTGTGACTGAAAGCTCGTTTCACCTGTGCTACTCAGCATTTTATATCGCTCCTGCTTCGTCCATCTTTAGTAATTCTACTTCCCAAGTAACAAAATTCTTCTACCTCAGTAATCTTTTCTCTTCCTATTTTTATATTCAGTGGTCCATCTAAATTAATTTTACTACATTTCATTACTTTTTTTGTTCTGGTTTATTTTCATGCGGCAGTTTTTGCGTAGGACTTCATGTCATTCAAAGTTTCTCCTAAATCTTTTTTACTCTGTGCTAGAATTACTATGTCATCAGCAAATCGTAACATCTTTATCTTTTCTCCTTGCACTGTTACTCCGGTTCTAAATTGTTCTTTAACTTCATTAAATGCTAGTTCTATGTAAAGATTAAAAAGTAACTGTGATAGGGAGCATCTTTGTCGGACTCCCTTTTTTATTACCGCTTCTTTTGTATGTTCTTCGATTATTCCATATTATTAATAAAAGATTGATTTTTAAATTAAAAAAGAGAAATTTTCGAAGTAGTTGATGATAGTTAGCAGTTGATGTTTATATATATATATTTTATAAATATATTTATAAAATATATATATATTTTTTTCAGATTGTAACAATGGGGAAAATTAATTTTTTGTTAAAATTAAATTAATTTTGTACGGTGTTAATAAAGAATAACTTTTGAACAGTTAAATATATAAAAATTAAATTTAGTAAACGTTCTTGCCTCAAAACAGTCTTTTCCAGTATGAGAACCAGTACAGTCTATGCTTCCATAAGGATAAGAAACTTAAAAATGTTAAATGGAAAGGATAGTGTTATGATATATCATTTTAGAGAAAATTGAAAAACAAAGGTGTTTTCGCAAAGAACTTCAAGCTAAACAAACCTGACTAGATTGAAGGCCATTTATTATTTTTGCCATCTAGATTCAAAGTGGTCTTCTTAATTATATAACTGCTCAGCTGAGAAAAGGTAATATTAAGAAAACGCTCCTCTCACGAAATTATGTAAGTTTTATACAAGACAACTTTGGATATACTGTTGATCATTTTGAGAATAGCTGTGGAAAATAATACATTTTGGATAAAACATCCATTTTTGCTAGGTTTGTTTAGCTTGAAAGTTTTGTTTTCAATGGTGTTTAAAAAAAAGGCAAACTCTACTAATTCCGTTTAAAATTTGTGACATGCTCTTCTGAAGTTGCTAAGATGTGTTTATATGCATTGTATCACAAAGTTCTACTGGATCTTTCATAACCTATTCTACTCGTGAAAATAATAGTTTTGTCCGTGAAAATAATGGCTAAAAGACTTTGTCCGAGAGTTACGACTAGTGAAAGATTTCGATTTTCGGATTTCAGCTACCCCTGAAATGAGGCTGTACTATAATTTTTATGACGTTGATTAAGGAGCAGAATTAATGATTTCTTATGGTTTGTAAAATGGAAAATCATATAAAATTGGTCTCAGAACCGTATCTGCAGTTATTTTTGAGAAATCTGGGTCGAAATCCAATAAATTGAGGATAAAAAACTCTGTTTTTTATGTTTGACGTATAATAACTTTGTTCTGTGTGTAATGAACATAAACATTTTAAACAAAATTTAAATACAATTTAATTCTGAATAAAATCGTGTAAGATAAATCGAATAAATAAAAAATCGTTAGGATATTTCGAATTTTGTCTCGAAACATTACACTAGTAGACCTAAGTGCATAATGTACCATTTTATAACATATGTTCAAAAATGAGCCTGCCATTTTCAACACATTTATTTGCACGCTTCTGTATTGCTTTTGTTGCTCTGTTTAGTTCTTCAGGGCTATCCCTACCCTTATTTGCTCAGCCGCATCCATAATGTGGACAATTAATTCCTCACAAAAATATATTTTTGATTTGTGTACAATATTTTTTACCCACCCTCGGATGCAAAAATCTGTAGGAGTTTTATCAGGCGATCTAGGTGGCCAAAATTGTGGGCCTCCACCAGTTGATTCATTTCTCCGGAAAAGGACGATGTATGTGAATGGGAACGGCATAAGAGAATTGCGGAGGTACGCCATCGCGCTGAAAGTGTACTTGTGTAGACTTTGAAGTGAAGTGCGCTTCTCAGCGCTAGAGGAATATCTTCAAGCAGCTGTGAGAATTCTTGAAGAAAGGGCAGTAGACCTCATCATTTAAGCGGACAGATAATATAAATGGTCAAAAGAGTTGGTTGTGAAGATGGTTGCACCATACATTGATGCTAAATCGGTGTTGAAAATTTCCTTCCATCGTTTCATGGGGATTTGCTTCTGCCCATGTATGCTCATTGCATAAGGTGTTGACGCCATCTCGAGTGAAATTTGTCTCGTCGGTAAACAAAACATACTTAGAGAGTTCTCGATTTGTATTCCACCATTTGGAAAACTTCAAGCGAAGCAAACCGTCTCCTGGGTCATAGAATGCAAATCTTCGATCCTCTTAGAAAGGTCTCGTGTCGAAGGCATCAGTATACGTGGAATGCTACATAATAATTTCATCAATAAGAGCGTCGTGTTGGACAGATCGTTCGTAGTTGGTACGAATATTAGTTACTGAACCTATTTCCCGAAGATTGAGAAAAATAGCACTAATTGTTTTGGGACCTGGAATCCTGCGCTTCGGAAAACGTATTTCTTATTCTACTGCAGCAGCGGTAGCAATCCCATTACACACACTCAAAATGAATACTGTATCATCGTATTCCACTGTTGTAAGTACGTGCATTACTTCAATGGAAAACAAAACACGTTCAAAGTAAAATTCACAGAAAACCTTTGCTAACGACCACACAGTTCACAGTATCCCATGTAATAATTTTACCTTACCGAATGATTTAAATTACTAATAAAGTATTGCGCATTGTTGACCAGCTGTTGTTATTTTATTGACAACTTTGAGACAATAATTTTTCATGTAATTTATTTATTTCTGTCATTAATAAAACAATTATTATCTAAGTCATTTTTATTTTACAAATGTTGTGTAATTTCCAGTTTTTGTAAATGTTTTAACTGAAATTTTTAAAAGTAAAATTTGTTAAAAAAATTTTTCACTTCTCCAAAAACGATTTTTTTTTTCTTTACATTAAATAATGTACGTTTCTGACAAATTTAGTAATATATTGCTTCTATATTATTTTCAAATTGATGTAAATTTTCTTTGTTTTTTTCAACTTATCTTTTAACTATTTTTTTCAAAATTAAATTTTCTAAAAGTTTTGTTTAAAAGTTTTATAATTTTATTAAATTATTATCCATCTAACAAAGTTAATGTTCATCAGACATAAAACAACAAGGTTTTTTACCCCAATTCATTGGTTTGTACCCTGGATTTCTCAAAAAAATACTGTAAAATCGGTTCTGGGACCTATTTTATTCCATTTTTAACTTCAAAAACCGTAAGAACTCTAAATTTTTTTCTTTAATTCCCAGATTTTCAGTTATGAAATGAAGTTCAGCGGAGGAGCAGAAATCTGGGCGAAATCTTTCACTAGCTTTAATTCGCTATCGAAACGTTTTCGGACCCATGTTTACTTAAACTTTTTCATTATTTTAATGATAGAAATACGCCTATACGTTCAGCAGAATCCTGCTGGGACACTATGCGTATGTTTGTATTTTATTAAATTAATGTAAATTTACATTGGTCTGTATTTAGATATCATCATTTGTGATTACATACGTATTCTGTTATTCAAATGTTATTTAATATCATATATTATACATATAATTTTAAGCGTATTTGTGTTTATTTAGCTTATATAATTTACTTAATTAAAAGTTATCTTATCAAATAATTAAATTGAACATATAACATTTTTAAACTAGTTTAAAATTTTCTATCTTATAAGAAAGTGTCTTATATATATATATATATATATATATATATATTACATAATTATCGGACTGAAAGCTGTGGAAGCATTTTTAACATTTCTTATAATATATGGTTTCAAATATTATTACAATAACTTATTTAGGACCGAAAAATAAAAAAAAGTTGTGGAATTAAATATTATGATTCGTAAAGTAAATAATATCAATTTATCTAGCCATTTAATTTGTTGTAATATTACAAATTATAAGTTATTGTGTATTGTTATTACTGTTATTTATTGTGCAGATGGTTATTATTAATATTTGGGCCCTTAATTCCAAGAATAACTGTTTAAAATTTATTATTAGATGTAATTTTTAAAGTAATACGAAACAAAAAAGTTACTATGGAGCGTTTTACCTCGTTTTATTAATACACGATTTTTTCCCTATTTTAAATTTGATTGCTTATTACTTAAAAACGAAGGCATTAGTCGAGAAATTATTTTTTTCTATCGTTTTGTAAAACATTATATTAAAATCATGTACTACATGCCCATCTTCCTATTTCAAAAATACGGTTTAATTCAACGGTGCGAATCCAAGAAATGATGGAAAAAATTTCAAACAGTAAATTTTAATCCATAAAGTAATAGTTTTTGTAACTTCGTTGATCCGTATTTATTTCTAACTCCTAGTATGGTTTCTCTATATATATAAAACATTATGGCTCAAAAATTTCCTAAACTACTAAATCAATTTAATTGAAATTTTAGTTGTGCAGCTGAAAATTTGATGAGGACTGGTTTAGTCTTTCCTGGATTACGTTCACTTTAAGGTCGAATAGATTTGCAGGACAAGTTAAAAGCGTTTCGTAATGATGCTATATGTTGGAACAAGGGCCTATCTAGTATCTCTGTAGTGTCTAGTATACTACCTCCATAGGATACTACAGAGATACTTGCAAGAGAGAGAAGTCTGTACGAGTTGGGTGAACAGAAGATCTGCAGTACAGGTTTACTCAGGGATCGGTGGTTAGACCTACCCTGTGCAACCTTATCTATGATGAGGTACTTAGTTTACAGTATCCGGAAGGCATATCAGGAATAGCTTCGCGGGCGATCTGGCGCTAGTCGTTGTCGTCAGAAGGCGCAAATAGTCTTGAAGGCTAACCTATCTATGGCCTTGGTCGATAAGTGGCTGTCAGACCGGGATCTGGTTTTGGCCTTCCAGAAAATCATGGAGGTTTTGCTGGCCGGTAGAAGGCGGCTGCAGCCTATCCGTCTCATTCAACGGGCACGTCGTGTTCCCCGTGAATGAGGTGAAGTACCGGAACTTCTGGGTTGAACGGTGTCGCTAGACACTATGCGGGCTGAGAGGACCGCTAGAGCCCTGCGTAGGTTGCTCGCCAATGTTAGAGGACCTAAATCATCTAAGCGTAGGGTTTATTCACACTTAATAGCTTCAATCCTCATCTATGGGATCCCCGTCTGGCAGAAAGGTAGGAATGTGGCGAGAAACAGACGCCGGTTAGAAAGCACCCAGAAGCTTATGGCGCTACGTTTGTGTTGGACGTACAAGACAGTTTCTGTGGAGGCAATCTTCGTCCTGGCAGGTATTCCACCTATCAACCTGCTTGCAAAACAGTGGACATAAGCGGGCATGAATAAAGAAGAAGCATACCATTATGATCGTCTCCTCGAAAGATGGCAAGAGCGTTGGAACACCTCAATGACAGGAGTACGAACCCGTCGGTTGATTAGTGAGGTCAGGCCGTAGATCCTGAGGGGATTCGGTGAGCTTGGTTCCAATTTAGGAGAGCCTCCTAAATTGGAACCTTCGTGGGCTGAGTAATACTTAATTGCGGGTCCGGCCTCGAGAGGGAAGGTGGAGGGTTTAGTCGTAGGGCGCAGGCACACATATGCACATTTTTAACATCTTGCGGAACCTGTTGAGAGCTCTACAATCTGTGCGTAAATGGCACGTAAATGTTTATTCTAAGTTTTCTGGGATTCTTTTTTTACCTCAAAAGAATTGTGTTCCAAATGTAATGAATTTTAAATAATATTAATTTTATTATAATATTCGGAAAAAATTTCTCTGAATTGTTAATTAAGTTTAAATAAGATAATTTTTATTTATTATAAAATAAAATAATATAGATATGACGTCGATAACAATAACAGAAGTAAAAGCATTTATTTTCATATGAATATTTTTCAACATTAGTAGCCAAGAAGTGTAAGTTGTGAGTTAAGTTCTTTATGGATGTTGTTAAGGACGAGGTCACGTACGTATTAACGATACTAGTATTGCTCTTCGTCTAAAGTGTCTAGAAAACCGTTTAGTGGTGTTATTGTGGGGAGTGAATGGTTGGGGTTGAAACTGTAGCACGTTGTATTTTGCTTTCTATTCCTTTTAAACTCCCGCCAACCACTAACAGTATCTTAAATCTTAACACAAGTAGCAGAACAAGTCACGAGTATAGTACTGCACTATTATTCGATCTCCTATTACTTTTAATTTGTCCTTTTCTAGAACATTCTTTCACTTTAATTATTCGGTTAGAAATAATTTCAACTACCAATTTAGTTACGATTCAAATAATTTTAGGTTCTCTGCTGTTTATTTTTAATTTTTATACAATACTTTTTCGGCTAGTGAATGTTGGATTATTTAAATTAAAAGATTTATAATTCAGTACTACGTACAAACTTCTTAGAAAAAAAGTAATGATGTTCATATTGGGGTTGGAGGGAAAAGTTTCTTCGTATTTTTCCGATAGTTGGCTTTGTTAATAACACTTGCGTCCTTTGAAAGATGAAATTTCTCTTGAGTATTTTTTTGAAGAACTGTGATTGTATTAGATTTTTTGTTGCATCTGGAAAACGAGAGAAAATAAAGAAAAATACGATATTTTTGAAATTTCATAACAAAAAATAATGAAGAACGTGATTCAGACTTTTAAAAACATTTGTGATATTTATAAACAGTGGCCCAAAGCTGATTCAAGGTTTTTCAATTTGGAAAATTTTATGTCGATGATACACCTTGTTTTGGCTGGCTAATGACTGTAAAATTCGATGAAATAATGGGAAAAAAATTCAGCATGACCGGTGAGGAAAGGTATCTTCCTTCAGGACACCAGATCTTACACATCATTGGCAACCATTTGAAAATTTGAAAGATCTTGGCCGCAAACTTTTCATGCATTTATCGTTTAACGCTGACCTTGCACCATCAGACTACCGTTTATTTCGGTATCTATTGTTATATTGGGGCCTTGGAAAATCCCTTATCACAGCTTTTCGTCGAGAAAACAGAGAAGATCATCATCGATGAGATTATGATTTTACTTCAAAAATGATGAAAAATGGTAGATCAGAACGCCCATGTATTTGGTCTAATATCATTTGAAATTCCTACCTCCTTGTAATTTCGATGTACTATTAAATTTCAGTATATATATATAATAATAATAAAAAATAACTTCTATAAGTTGCTGGCAATTTTCGAAAACTGTATAATTTACAAAGTTTAAAATCTATATACACATTATTTTTCTTACAAAAAAGATCACTTTATTATTACTAAGTGCTATTTTGATTTTTTTTTAAATATTTTTTTGAAAAAATTAATAGAAAAATAGTAATAATTTAATTATCATGCAAAAACTGGTGGATAGATTTTTATAATTTTTTCTATTTATACCTTAGAGGCTTCATTATCTCAGTTAGTGATACACTAACAGGTAAACAGTATTACGGAAAATTTGTTTCTAAAGTATGCCAAAAGAAAAAAATATCATATTGACAGAAATACTTCAAAATTTACATAAAGCTGTCTATTAGTGAAATTCAAAATTACTTTCTTGCCAGCACCAATATTACACATTCCATGTTGTATCTTACATTATTGCACTGTATGTATAGCAAAATTAATTTTTTGGGTATACGAAGGTGTTTGTAAGGAATATTCATAATCCATAAAACCATTCTGATTAATAATAAGTATTACAGTATATATAATTATTCATATTTTTTAAATTTATATATAATTTGGGAAACTATTAGTTATATTGGTACATTAGTTTTAATATTTTAGTTGATATATTAATTTTATATGCTTGTACATAGAAAAATTCTTTTCTTTCTTTTTTTTTTGTTAAAGTTTTACGTTGTCAGTTTATATTGCTTCAAGGAGGCTTTTAACAGAAGGTAATTAACCTTAATAATTAATTAAGTAAAACTGTATTTACCTCCACCATTGATGTTTTATTAAAAAGAATAAAAAGAAAAAACTAAATTGCAACTGATGCTGTGAGGATTATAACAAAATATTACTAAATAAAAGGACATAAATGCTTTTTTATGGGTTATAAAAAGTATTAATATTAAAATTATACTGGTGAATAAAGTTTTCTTTTACTTTATAATTTACCGTTTCGAATTTTACGATACCTACTTAACGGGTAGAGTTGAAACTCTTTTTAATGAGAGGAAAGGCTCAGAATTAATGAAGATGTCTCTAATGAAGACTTAAAAAAGAAAAAAATTAACTTCATTAGATTAATTATGTTGTAGCAATAATAGTAACTAAAATTTATTAATAACATTTTATTTTCTCTACATCTGACACATCAGAAAATCTCATATATTAGTTATTATTTTATTAATATACTTTTCAATATTTCATTCAGAATTTTAAAACTTAATATATCTGAAGATGGAGGATTTATTGTTTTATTATATATATATATATATATAAAACAACATGTCGAAAGTGATTCATAATCAACTCCCGGCAAAAGCTGCTGAAGGTAAATTGATTAAAATTTGTAAACACGTTCTTCTTACAATATAAGTGCATGTTAATAAAAGGCTTTTTTTTTAATTTTGAGTTGTTAAACTAGGAATGTGGAGTTTGTAACTCCACATGAGCACCTTTTGTAGTGCGTAAAATATCTAGCCGACATTCATTTTCACGCCACACATTTTGAAAAATATCTGGAGTTATTCCATCAATTACACCTTCGATTCTTCTTTTTAATTTATTGATAACCTTCCTTAAGTACACCCTGTTTTTGACAAACTACCGAAGAAAGAGATTTAGCGGCTTAAGGTCAGTAGATCAAGGTTGCCCCACGGTGAACTCCTCCTTTACGGCTTTTCAACGATAAGAAAATTGTTCTTGTAAGTGTAGTCCCCAACATTTAAACCCATATGGTGATTCCCATCTTGTTGGATCTAAATATTGGATTTATGATGTTCAATTTTAATGCTGCATATTACTCTAATACGTCTAGTCAACTCGCGCTAGTAATAGTTGGCTAAACGAAGAAATGGTCTGATGCACACTAAGCAGTCAATGCACACTAAATATTAACTTTCGGGCTATCACCTTGTGTTTGTAGAACGGCATGAGAAATTTTGCTCCAATAATCCGATAATTATGGTGATTAACGTGATGAGGAACATGGAAGATAGCTTCAACAGAGAAGATCACCTTTGTTTAAAAGCGCGTTATCTTCGCTTTATCAAGTATGTCCACAGCAGACGTTTAAAGGTTTGGTTTATCGTCATCTTCAAATTACATGCACCAACTGAATTTTGTATGAATGAACTTTTAGGCGCTTATATAGACTTTAACAAATGTTGATTGCAGTATTCCCAGTTCCAATCTCGCATGACGAATTTAACGCATTACGAATTTTTCTTTCTTGTAAACTTTTAATTCATGTAGAAATTTTAAAAAGTGAGATTTTAATAAGAAAGGAAAATGACTTTCCTGTCTATTAATAATAAAAATTATAATAAAGCGAAAAAACAAGACAGAAGAAAAAACAATATATTTTTTAAGGTTTGGGGAATAAATTTTAAGAAAAGGTATTCCAAAAATATTCATATATAGGTTAAACTTAACAAATTCGCTTAAGTAAATTTTCTCTAAATCTAACATCCCCTTCAGTAAAGGCTAAATAAGAAAAAAAATAATTTAAAAAACCTTTCTGCATTTTAAATTTCTGCGGTCCGGAATCTAAAATTAAAAAAAATTGACGCTCTGTATGTGATTAACTTTCAAAGAAATTTTTGAAAGATATTTAAACCAAAGGGAGATAAAGCAAAAGAACCGAAACATGAATGTAAATTTTCAGAGCTGGAAGGATTCATATTTGTGAAAATAACTTTTTTTTAAATTATTGTGGAGGACAAATTTAGTAACATTTTCTCTAAAATGCCTCTGAAGAGAATCGAAATTTGTTGTGTAAACTTTAATAGAATCTAACGCAAGAATATTTAGTCATTTTAAAATAGCTAAATAGTTTAGGGCGCCTTAAGCTGTACTCGTTATAAATTTTGTAACCTAGTAATGGTTACTGATAACTAATATAATATAAAACTTATCTGAAGATCAATAATTTTTTATCTTTTTAAAAAAACTCACTATTACTAAAATGGTTGACAAAATTTTATTATGTAAAATGTTACATATTTTATATTTAAATAAATAGGATGTAGAATTATTCTGAGAGAGTTATACCGCTCAAAAATACGATACTAAGAGTAGAGTAAATATTGTATTTTCCTTCTCTTTCATGAAATTGTAAATGATATTATTTTTCTTGTTTATTTACGATTTATTAATAAAATAATGTAAAAAAAGAGCAGACGTTAATTTTTTATAAATGTTATGGTTTCTTTTACTGTTTGTTAAAATATTAGAATAGCACAAGGTTTTGTTTTCTCTCGTTACCCAAACATCGTTCTTAAAACTTGGTCTTAAAATAAAAATAAAAAAAATTAAAAAGAAAGTTTGTATTATTTATTATATTACATATAATCGTTGAAGTAATTCGAACTTCGTTGCAACTTAAAAAGAAAGATAAAATAACTTCAGTCATAAAAAAAAGATGTCTCTTTTCACAATTAAAAAGGCTTTTCTCACGTAAGACGAATTCTTTATATTGTAGTTTATATAGAAGTCAGGATAGGTTGCTATAAAGCAGCTGACTGATTCATCAACGCAAAGCAAAAGCTTTGTTGAAAATTTCTATACAAGTTCCTCTTAAAATGTAAATGGTCACCAAAAAAGGATTTTTGACATTCCGAGTTTAAAGGGTAAATATGGGGCGACTTCAAATTTTGCTATTTTTTTTATTTTTCGGTAACAAATGAAGAATTGTAATTGTCATACGATTATCTAAAACCAATTTCCACATTCTTTGAAACTCTTCTTCCACATTCTTTTTAACCTATTTAACTGAGAAAAAAGATTTCGAATTCTTTGTTTGAAACCCGACTATTTTTTTTTTTTTCTCGATTAAAAATAATGTTATTAGCTTTAGTTTTGGTTTGTACAATATTCACGTTAATACTTAAAAACAAATTTTCATATTTTTCGAAATTCAATCGTGATGGGATGAAGAAAAGTAAAAAAAAATATGAACAATGATTGCAAATTTTCTCCGTATCCGCCTATAATAAATAAAATATTCACTAGATTTGACCTCGAAAATACTTTTCAGATAAACATCTAAAAACTATTTTGGGTTTTTTGTTTTTTTATTTTAAAATTTCCATCTTTTAAGGAATACGAAGGTGTAAAGCGTGGCAGCCGAACCAACACACAGCCACTGCCATTGTTGCTGTACTTGCGACGTGCGGGCTGCACCTGCCTCTGATCATTTGATTAAAAAAAATATATAAATGGTAAACGCAAGGAACCATTTATTTAGTTAGATCAGGCAAGCTATATCGGAGATGCTATTGCAGAAATTGTATATATATATATATATATATATATATAGAAAGAGAGAGAGAGATTTTAAAACATTATTTAATTCGGTAAGTTGTTCTCCCCTCCTGAGATTTATTACTTATTTCCTACGGTACTAAGTTGTTAGATGGTTACTTATTATTTTTATTATTTAATATTGATTTATTGGAGAGTTATTAACGATTAATAATAATACAGTCTCTTTTTGAAAAAAATATTTAGTTTGTCTTACCAGATCAGATCTAATATTATGTCCAACAAGTTTTGCCCTCCACTTATATTATAATTACAAAGTTTTTCAGCTGTTAGTACATCAAATCATTTCTTTTCTAGGTGCATTTTCTTCAGTTGTGAATTTTTATAGATGGTGCAAGTATTCTTCATTTTTCCTTTTACTTGATCTTTTCAGTTTGTTTGTAATTATAATTTATCATAATCAACCTTTTGTCTCTTTTCTTAATTTTATCTTATATATAAAGCAGAAAATTTGTTCCTTCTTTTTATCTCGAATCATGCCTAAACAACCGATCGATTGCTTTTAGGATACATTCGTTTAATTCCACTGAGGTTTTAGTTATAGATCGAGGTCCTTGACTTTTGGAGGAGAAGTTATCAATTAAAGATATTCAATAAAGAAAACGAAAAATGAATATCTTTATTCATTCATTATTATATTTCTGTTACCTTGATTGCAGAAATAACTTGTAAATTTTTCGTCTCAAATGTGTGTATGTACTTTAATTACCATAGTTATTACTATTCTTTCTTTTTTTATGGGAACAGCAAGCGAAGCGAGCACGCGGCTCTAGGGTAGGCCCTATGGCTTCCAGAGACTCCAGGGTTGACCCTTGTGTTGGTCCTGAAGTTTATCTAGGCCGATCTGATTCCCGGGAATTTAAGCGTTTGATTATTTCCGGCTGGCTTCGCTCGCCGGACCTACTGGTTGTTTCTAAATAAAGTTATGAAGATGAAATGTAATAAAATTTTTACAAATTTTATTTAGGAAAAACAATTTATTTGTAAGCCAGGGCTTAAGTTTTTATTACAAGAATGTCCTTATTTTATTTTTATCCCTTCCTTTCTTATTTAAGATACAGAATGTTTATAGGAAGTCAAAGTTTGAAGTAAAAGAGGTTTTTAAACTCTTTAGAAATTTTCACATTGAACTTTAAAACAATGAACGAATCCTTTTAAAAAGAACTCTATCAAGCAGTTAACTAACTTTTTTTCTTCAAAAGAAAAAATATAATAAAAATTAAACTATCCATTATACTTTTGTTTTATTATTTTTTATTCTTTCGTAGGCTATAAACTTCTCTTTTTGTCTTCTTTAAATTAATTCCTTTTCTTAGACTATAAGAAACTGAAATCTCAAGTTAAGTAGAACGAGTCAGTTACTTCTAAAAAGTAACCAAAGTTGTAAGGAGAAATTCAATGTTTTTTTACTTTTATTAAACATTTTACGTTTATTGTAATCATTACACAATATATTCACAATAAATTAACTTTTATTAACTATTATAATGAGAAGTAGAAATCAAATATTTATAACAGGGAAATGAAGTTTAAAAAGATAAAAATTTACTTTAAATATAGATATAAAGATAAAGGTGATGTAGAATGTTTACGTGTGTGTAAAATATTTTCGACCAAACTTTTTTATATCGATTTTTCGGTAATTTTACTCTCTCTCATTTTCGATCTTCTGTAGAAAATATGTAGCAGAGATACTCATTACCTCGATAGAATTATTTATTACTACCATATTACCTAAAAATTAGTAATTTTATTTTATTAACGTTCTTCACTTGAATCAATGTCCATTGACCTTCTGATTCCTTCATCACAATAAACCAACTTATAGATCTTCTAGTCAATTCTAATGTTATTGCTACTCATTAGATAGATATCTTGGGTGATGATTACATCAGTGTACGCTGTATTGGACTTGTAATTTTAATTCTGAGTTATTCCTTATACCATATCGTTAATTATAACAATTACGTTATATTTAATTTTACCATGCGTACAGAACATGTTGGTATACTTGCTCGCCCATTAAAAATTTGTAATACTTTATGTAGATACCGTACCGAATTTATTTTTTTGACATTATCAATAACTATTATCTGGTGGATATTATTTTTTGTAGAATTCTTATTCAACTCGTGTTTATTGGTCAGGTATTACTTATTTAAGGTATATCTTTGCTTCATCTATAAACTACATGTACTAGAATAGAAAATTTATTATTACTTAAAAAAAAAATACATGTTTTTCCAGATTCCAAATTATTATGCTTGTTTTACTTCTAAATACTCCTAGAATTTTGTATAAGGTATGAGTATTTTATTCTGTTTGATCATTATATTCATAATTTTGTAAGCCTCTCTTTTGAAAGTAAAAAATTACTTATATTCAAGACACGGTTGTGAAATTTTTTGATTACCCAAAAACTTTAACGTCTTTTTCAGTCTTACTACATTAACAATTATAATATCGTTACCATAAAATTCGAATTTTCCTAGGCAAATTATCAGTTTGGGAATATTTTTCCAACATTTGTTTTAATGTTACGAAAAATTAAGAAACCATAATTAGTATGTTTTTGTTTCCTAACTTTAGTATTTATTAGAATAGTAATTGAAAACTTTTATAATAAATTCGAAAATGTAAATCTTTAGCTTTTCTTTAATTCTTAGAAGGTAGAGCTAAATCCTTTTAATTTTTCTCTTCTATTTTTTTGGAACAGAAATCTTGCCTGCTGCTTCCGTGTTTTTAATTTGCAAAATCTACAGTTTTGATATTCTTTACGACCGATTTACGATATTTAGGTCGTTAAAGTGAAACTTCACTCCAGCTTAATCCGATTTCTTTTATTTTGCCTTTTTGTTGATGTAAATCAGTTTTATTCGTTTTATTTTAGAAGAATTCACGATTTTGGTTATTCTTCTTCATCATTATTTTCCTTTCTTGATGAGAATAATTTAAATACGTAATAATTTATTTATATTCAGCCTACGATTTTTACTTGTTCCAGAATATTAAAGGTGATTGGAATCATTAATTTTAATTGGATGTGACATTTTTTAATCAAAATTTAACTATAATGATGGTTTTGTATACACAATGTGTATTTAATTGGGTTTTATTTACTTATTATTAAGGAACCTTATATTGCATAATTATTTAACTATTTAATGACAAAATCACTTCATTTATGCGGTATATAACGAACAGCAACAGAATGGGGCTTGATATAAAGGAATGAAATGGAGAGTATGAGGTTGTTGTTATTACACAATATTTCCATGCTATGGTGCCTGCAGAAGACGGCACCATCTGGGCCTGGCTTTAATTGCTACATCCCATCTCTCTTATGTTTCCAACTCCCCACTCTTTCTCCCTGCTTTGCTCTCATATCGTCTAACTGTCTCTCTCAATTCCTGTACATTGTCCCTCACACCACTTCAACGTCTACTACTGGCGAAACGGTGTCTTATTTTATTGCTTTTCATATAAAACGCAATTGCTTATATTAAGAGAACTGCCCTATACACTGACTGGTCTCTGTATAAAACGCGTATTCTTAACCGGTCTAAACTTCTACCCCCTCCCACTCATCACTGTTCCCTTCTTCATTACAACACTACTACAGATTTCAGTCTCTTATTGTAACAATATAATGCTTAGCTTATTGAGGAACAATTAACTTCATCTCCCTCTGTCAGAATTTAATTTAATTTATTATTGTTATATAATTTTTGTTCGTTCTCTTTATTATTTCTTTCCTCTTTTTGAGTACATTATAAAAAATATTTTTGTATCAATATTTATCATGACAATGACTTACAGATATTAATTAAAATTTAATAAATACAAAGGATTTATAATGCTAAACGGTTAGTAAGATAATTTACTCAGAGGATTTTTTTAAAAACCGTTTCATACAGTATAAAATCTAATAAATGCGCATTTCGATTTTTGAACAATCATCATCAGTACTAGGTAATGACAAAACCAAGTAGAAAATCTACTTTTAGTAAATTAAACTTATTTATTGTGTATGAATTTGATTTGTGTATAATTCCTTGTTATGATAAATAGACCACTAAATTTTTATTTAAATTTAATCTCTTTCAACAGTATTCTTCTATTTGTAATTTAAATTATACAGTGTTTAATCTTATCTTTCTAAACACAACGTATTAATTTATTATTATTTAGGATAAATAAAAAAAAATAACAAAAATAGATATGTTATTACTGATTTTTTTTAGAAAAAACTTTCGTTATAAGTATATAAGTGTACTTTTATTATATGAAATAATTGTAAGTTATAATTTATTAGTTATCGATTTAACTAGAAAATAAAAAAAAGACGATTTATAATATATTTCAAATCGATTTTATATGAGAAACAAGTTTTATTTATTTCATTAATTTTGGTTGTTTTAATGTATCATGTAAACTAATGATAACAACACAATCGTAAACAGAATGTAAAAGTAACTGTGCCACTCTTTAACAAGCTATCATTCTCTTCTTTTCTCTCATTATATAGCACAAAATAAACAGAACAGTATTGTTCCCCGTACTTCGATTTATGTGAATGTATTTATAAAGCTACGTAAAAAGTACTCTTTAATTGCATGCTAATTTTTATTTACACCTTGGGGTGCTTATAATGTTATAAAATAATATTTCTGAGGTTTTTTTTTATTTTATGATTGAAGGTAAAACTGACGTTTCAGAAGTGAATTTTTGTGTCATTCTTTTGAATTTTTAAAACATTATTTTTGATGAGTATTGATGATGATTGGTTAATAATTGAAATTTTTGTGTTTTTTAGGTTTTTGTTTTATATGGTAGTGGTTCTTGAACGGTCTTCTATTACTATTGTTATTTATTTGTTTATTTCAGTTATAAATTAATGGGAACATTTTATAATATGTTCAAAAAATGTGTACATGAATTTAATAGATGTATTTCATTTTTGTGAAATACATTTAAAAAATTTTTTTTCGATAGTGAGTCCTATAATCCAGAAATGAAAAAATCGGAAGTCAAATTATGTTATTATTTGAATATAATTAATTTAAAATTATTTAATTTATTAATTTAACGAAAAAAAATCAGATTTAACGAAAAGGTTTTAGGATATTTGTGGATTGATCTGATTGTTTATTTTTAATCTTTTATTTTTAAGCTATATATTAAAATTTTTTACAATACGGGAATGTTCACAACAATGAATCAAAGAAAGCGATGTTATTATCAGCTTTGGTATTTTTGATATACGACCAACACTAACTGTTATCTGCTTTCTACCCTTTTTTTTTATTAGCCTCTCTTCCACCATTCTCTATTTTTCCCTTCTCCTCCATCCATTACACGGTCAACAACATCTATCTATTACCTCTCCTTTTCCATAGATATCTAACGTTAACAGCGTGTAGATAAACACTGCTTATCTGGGCTGGGTATAACACAATTAAAATAAAATTATGATTACACCATTACTGGCCCTTACTCCAATGTGGTGATAACCTTTTATTTTTTTGTTAATAAAAAAAAAACATACTTTTTTCATGGGAATATTATTTACCACTTTGATTTATTTATTTTTCAAGATAAATCTATCTGTACTAGTTCACTTTAAAAAAAAATCTTAATCTTCTGGCTAATTTATTCTTTAATTACTTTATATTGCTTTAAGTTAAATACTTTATCTTTTGGTTCTGTTTAATTAATTTTTCATGATTTTTAATATTTTAACGTTAAAAGAATAAATTACGTTTAATGTTTTTATTTTTTAATTTATATTATTATTAATTTTAGTTGCTCTTATATCTTTAGTTGCTGAGTACGTGAAACCTTTGTAAAGAGTTAAAAAGTTATCCGTATTGAGGGGTAAGATGATTTAATCGCAATTATATTATTATATATTTGTTGTAATTTCCACCTAGTTGTAATAAAATCCCATTTTAATATTTATAAGGAAGTCTAGTCTCTCCTGAAATCATGTTCCTCTCGTAATCTAATGCTTATAGCTACGCATAAGTTTTTAAAAGTAAAATTTTTTGTTAAATTACCCATAAATTTTTCTTTTTTCTCTCCTCTCTTCTTTTCTTTTGTCCATTCAACTTTTATGATATCTCTCATCTAGTTTGTCTTTCTGTTCTGATTTCTCTTATTTAATTTTCTATATTAATTCTTTTTATTACTTCTTCATTTTCTCTCTCGTCTGGCCATTCTAATTTTTTCCATTATTTTTAAGTCCATATTTAAAATTTATCTTTTTCTTTAATCATTCCTCACTTCTATACGTAAAGTTTTACGTGGCAGTTAATATCTCCTTTTTGTTTTAAATTGTTTCTTAGCCATTGATAATTATAGTTTTCATTTTTGCAACATTCTTTCTAAGTATTTATTCAGACTTCCTTGATGAATCTTTCTTTTTTGAAAAGATTCACTTTCTTTTCTGTTTTGTTTTTAATTTATTTTCATACAGTCACAATAACTTTCCCTTTTGACGACCTTTCCCTCCATTCATCTGATATGATTCTGCTTCTAAAAATTGTATTTTATCTACAAACTTTATAGAATTTATTTTTCTTCCCCAAACGTTAATTCTTTTAACATTTTTTTAAGAGAATTTTAAAATTATATAGTCAACAAAAAAAATGTTAGGTTTAAACAGAACCGCTTATTTTATTCCTCATCCTAGTTCAAACCAATAAATTTACGCCTTCTTTATTTATTGTATATATAATAAAACAATAAATATGTATTTTTATAACTTCAGTAAAAATCTTCAGGTCAGATATTTTGAAAAGGGCTTGAATAAGATAAATTTAACTACAAACAGGCTGGATATTTGCGCTCAGCCAGGTAAATGAATGCTATGTAAACGGTTTTCTAGATATTGCTATTAATACTATAAATTACAAAATTCCTCATTTTTTGGTGTATTGTAGAACTTATGAGCTAATTTTTTTTCTAATTAACAAAAATACAAGTCAAAAGTAAAATAATCCTTTTAAAAATGTATTATTTAATGGTTTAGTTAATGAAAAATAAATAAGTGTACGCTATTAGAGTGTTGCATTAAATGTTTTATAAGTTTTAATAATTTTTTTATTTTACTGCAAATGTTTAATGGTTATTACTGCAGAATCCATTGACAATTTAATGTATTCGGTATAGTACAGTAGGAATATTAATGAACGTTAATGATGTACGGGTGTTTGTTTTAATCGTTATATTGAAATAATAAAATGGGATTTTGTAATTAATTAAATATTATTGATGCCTGTTAATTTTGTAAACTGGTTTATTCCTATATATTAGTAAATATACGTTAAATCAAATATTTATTTAAAAATATATATACATGTAAATACATATGTATGTTTACTTGTTTAAACATATATTAAGCTTATATGTATGTAACTATAGGCAAATATATATATTGCTTGCATAGGTATCTTTTTAAAATAAATTTAATATGCGAAGTTTTTTTTTTTAATTTTTATCCAGTTCTTAATTATTCACTACAGAATTATTTGCTATATTCCGCCAAATGATTACCTAAATTAACCAGTGTTATTGCAGGCACCAATTACTTGTAGATAATTAGATTAATTAAAATTACAGAAATATTTTTTCAAAAATTCTTTCTTTTGAAAACTTTCAAACTTAGAAACTTAGCGTATCCTCAATTAAAATTTTACAAAATGTAGGATTAATTTTATTCTAAAATAATCCTACAACTTTAATTTGATTTTCTTGTTGAAATAACTTGTTTAAATACATTATAAATTTGTATTACACTATCAGCTTTTCGTAAAACGGGATTACACTTGGAAAATATAAAATTAGTATTTAAATTTTTATGCAAATTTTGATTTTTTACTGCCTTTATGTATAAATAATAAAAATATGTTTTTTTCCCAAACGGGAGTGCTCAAAAAAAAAAAAAAAAAATCAAGAAAATTCAAAAAGGATTTTTAAAAATTTTATAAAATTCAGGTTTATATCAGGAAAGAATTTAAAGTTAATAATTTTAAACAATATTAAAATAATATTAAACAATTTTAAAATTGCGTGGTTGATTTTTTTAAATTTGTTTGTAGGTTAAGTAGATTCAGTTAAGTTTTTTGTATAATTTATTTTATTTATAATTGTAGATAAAGTATAATTTGTTGGTGATTAGTCATAGTCAAATTTTTAATAAAATACAGTCAAAAAATAAATAAATAAAAGATTAAATAACGATTTTTTGGGAATTTTTTTTTGTATTTGGATCATAATTTTAATAGTGAAAATTATTGATTAACGAATTGATTTTCTCTACAATTTTTTTCTAAAACCTATATGCATTTATTACCCATGTAATAAAGTTTACATCAATCATAATACGTATATTTTAAACTTTGTCTTTTATCCTAGATTTTTTGAAAACTATCAAAAATACGGTTCTGAGACCAATATATGTTTTCTTTTCAATTTTTTAGGTCTCATTTCATATAAAAACACTAAATTTATTTCTTAATTTGGGTTCTAAGAATTACATATGAACTTTCTTCTTTATATTCATCGTATAATATTCGCTGTAAGTTTGTTTGATTCTTCAAGAATCACTGTATATTATTATGTAATTAATAAATAAGAAAACAAAAAGGTAAAAGAATAGAGGATTTTGAAATATGATGTTATATTGTGAGTATTCTGGAGTATATTGTTAATTTGGTATGTTGTTAAAATTTGAGATGTAGAGATATTACAGTGAGTAATAGAAAAGAGAAATTTGTTGTAAGACATTGCAAAAGAATAACTACATTAGAGGAACACGTATCAAGACATTGAAGTATTTAATGATGGAAGGAATTGAGTGATGAAGGGATATATATCCCTACATCATGAAGGTGATAAAGGTGATGAAGGTGGTGGTAAATATTCTAAAGGAACACAGATATTAGAATATATGACACTGATAATTTAGGATGTAGTCCGTAAAATATATGGTGAGGTTAAAAAGTTTAATAAAAATTGAAGTTCATAAAGAGAAGCATCAAAGCAGTAAATCAGTTGAATTATTGTATAAATACATTATTAAATAATAAAATTCACATTATTTGTGAACATTAATTAAATGCTTTATATGTTATATGTTTTATTATATGTATTAAAAATCGTAAAACTTTGTTCAGTAGGTTTTTAATCATTATCAATCATAACTCTGTTTTTGTAAATGTTTATTAAGTGTCAGATCCTATGCTGGGAACAAACAATCAAAAGTCAAAATTTTAACTGGGGAGAGATTTCACCAGCAACTTTACGGTTTTTCAAGAAGAGTGAATAAAATATTTAAGGAATAACATCTTTTTAGAGGTTTAATAATAAATTATAAATTTATTCTATAATTTAGAAATGTTTACATAATTTTTGTAGTTATTCTTTTTTTTTTTCATGCTGACATGCATATAGTCATTTGTTCTATTTCACTAACGAATTTTTAGTATATACAGTTATTGATATGCCTTAATATAATAATATTATATATAATTTCCTGTTTGCAGGAAATTATATATGGATATATATAGAAACATATGGATGTTTTTGCTTTTCTCGGCCGTTTCATAATTTAGGGACCCCAAAAAACGGGGTAATGTTCATACGTACGTATGTACATGTGTTAGCGTATTTGAAGCTTAATAACGTTTGACTGGGTAAACCGATTTTGATGAAATTTTATACTGAGACTCGTTTTGTTGGCGAAACCTTGAGAGTCATTATCTTTAAATGGTGCGATTAACAGTTGTTTTGGGTTCAATTTTTGTTGATTTCGAAGTCGAGAGTTCGAAGGTTCAAATCCTAGTAAAGATAAACAGTTTTATGCGGATTTGAATACTAGATCGTGGATACCGGTGTTCTTTGGTGGTTGGGTTTCAATTAACCACACTTCTCA